>MU184040.1:10101-62263 GCA_016904865.1 Pissodes strobi | reverse complement strand
TGATCAAATTAAATACAAATTATCTGTGAGCAATCCTACTATGCCGAAACTATATTGTCTTCCCAAGATTCATAAACCTGGGAAGGCAATGCGTCCCATAGTTTCGGCAATAGGATCGCCAACCTATAATATATCCATGTGGCTAGCAAACCAGTTTGAAAATTTACCTATAAAACAACAGAATTCAGGAGTACTAAATTCCTTAGACTTCATAAACAAAATTAAAGGTACGAACCTTAAGGAAGGTGAAATTTTAATCTCGTTTGATGTTTGCTCATTGTTCCCATGTGTACCAATCCCACAGATCTTGCAATACCTTGGTGAATTACTTGACGACATGAACAGTTTTGGTAACGAAATCAAACAAGAATATTTAACTTTAACCAAACTTTGCATGGATCAAAATTATTTTCAATATAAGAATAATTATTACCAACAACTTGAAGGCACGGCGATGGGCAACTGTTTATCGCCGTTCTTAGCTAACCTTTTCATGAGTAAATTTGAAAATGAAATCAGTCAAGAGTTCGAATATTTTCCAAGAGTATGGTACAGGGTGTTCACCCATAATGCCCTTTAACTTTGTTAATTTTTAAGCTACAAAAAAAATAAAAAACGAACTTGTAGGGTTTTTTATGTAGTTTTTGCACACGTAAACAAAAAAACAAAAAATTGTATAGTATACAGGGTAGATCAAAAAGAACCATTTTTTTTAAATCTAGCCCCCATTTTTTATTCGATTTTTCGATTCTACCTAAAATTCTAAGGATTTTTAATATAACACACTATATGCCTATTCCTAATACTTTAGGAGTTATTAACAGTTGAAGTCGCCATTTTTTAATTATAATAATAATTCTTTAATCATTTTTAAAACAGAAAATACAAAATCACTACTCGAAGCAATGAGGTCGAATTGAGGAAACTCAATATTTACACCTCAATGAGTTCAAAAGCTAAACATAAAGTTATATTCTTAGGTGGCTGTTGCTATAAAAAAATAAAAGAACAAACAAAATAGCGAATTCAACTGTCAATAACTCTTAAAGTATTAGGAATAGGCATATAGTGTGTTATATTAAAAATCCTTAGAATTTTTCGTAGGATCGAAAAATCGACTAAAAAATGGGGGCTAGATTTAAAAAAATGTTTCTTTTTGATCTACCCTGTATACTGTACAATTTTTTGTTTTTTCCTTTACGTGTGTAAAAACTACATTAAAAACCCTACAATTTTGTCTTTTTTTGTAGCTTAAAAATTAACAAAGTTAAAGGGGGGGGACATTATGGGTGAACACCCTGTACAGGTAGGTGGATGACATTTTCGCGATTTTTGACACAAGAACCGCTAATATCGAAGATTTTGTAACCAACCAAAACAACCGTCTCCCCACCATTAAATTTTTTTATGAAGTCGAGAACAATGGCAAATTTCCATTTTTGGATACTTTAGTAATTAGGAACGATAATAATACACTAGAATTTGACATTTATAGAAAAAGTACTGCCACTAACCGATATATTCCTAATGACTCCTTCCACTGCGACCAACATAAAATGGCCAGCTTTCATTTATTGGTACACCGTATGGTTAACTTTCCTCTCAGCAGAGAAAGATTTAATAATGAAAAGAAGATAATTAGGAATATAGCGAAAGTTAATGGTTTCAATACTAACTTAATAAATAGACTAATTAATAGGCATTTGTTTAGAAAGACCATTTGTGATTCCACTTCTTTCGTCAATCAGGATGACAAATATGTCTAGATACCATATAATCCTCAGAATGCTAGAGGACTTCAAAAAGTCTTTAAGAAAGTAGGTTTAAAATTAGTATACCAAACTCAGTTCAACATTAAGAAATTATTAGGGGGTCCAAAGGATAAAATTGAAATATTAGAAAGAAGTGGAATATATGAAATTGGATGCATGGATTATAACCAAAAGTATGTTGGGCAAACTACAAGATCTATACACATGAGATTCAAGGAACACATAGCTCATTTAAAGTATGGTAGATCAGAAAAATCAAGTGTTGCCGAGCATGCTTTTGATAATAATCATAGAATAACAATTACAAATTTAAAATTAATTCATAATATAACTGAGGAGATTATTAGACGCATATGAGAGTATGGAAATTATTAAATGTAAGAATAGTTTAAATAGAGATAGAGGGCCTATTCAGCATAGTCCATTGTATTGGTTGATCGAGCGTGACTAGTGGGATTCCAGGATTGGTCCCTTTGGTTCCGCTTGATTAAGCAAACATTTAGTATAAAAGCCAGTTAGGTAGAGTTTTAAATTTAGTTTTAATCATCTCCTGATGATGCTAAGATGATTAGCGAAACGCGCGTCGAGTGCAATAATTCTGTTTCGGTATTGTGGTTAAAACTCCGTTTTAATGTCAAGCGTGTCAACGATAATTATTAAAATGATAATAATATCCCTCAACTGACAAAATTAGTGGCTTTTTTAAAGCCCTATGTATTTCCTATTAATATAACATGTTAAGGGTGATTTCGTTAAAGAGCTCAATATTTTTAAAAAAATTAATTAAGAATTGTTGAAAAAATAACACCATATGAACTGGTTTTTGAAAAAAGAGTGATGAATTGGTTTGTCATTTATTTTTGGGTTTCGGCCCTTTTAAAAAATTTAATGAAATAATGATTATTTTGCTAATCTATCAAATTAGAGTGACTATTGATATGAACATTTAATCCAAGATAAATACCAATTATATAAACTTTAATTAGGGTTATTATTTATTTAATGATTGGTTAAATTAGGTACTTATAAATCAACAATTATTTTTGATAACAACGGTTGTGCTTTGGCTTGTGTATTTTCAAAATAATTAATAAATAGGTGGTAGTTTTCATATAAATAGAATTCAATTTGTTTGTCTCAAG
This sequence comes from Pissodes strobi, assembly GCA_016904865.1. NCBI lineage: Eukaryota > Metazoa > Arthropoda > Insecta > Coleoptera > Curculionidae > Pissodes > Pissodes strobi. The sequence continues at coordinate 59,349 of MU184040.1, read as the reverse complement.
AGAAGCTGGTTAAACATGTTTAAAGAACTATTTACTGTTATTTGCATAATGGCACTGAAATTGATTGGTAAGCAATACATTGTTCAGAATAAATTGCTGTATTTTTGAAAGAGACATAAGAAATGAAATATCTGATTCATCGTTTTAACTGTTATCATATTTGAAACAATTCAATGTTCCCTACATTATTTGTCAAAATTTTATTTTTGTTTCACTTTATGAAAGGCCACTTTTATTATAATTTGTATTTAATATCAATGGATATTTTTTCGATATTTTGCTCTATAAAGTTGTTGGGAACAAGAACTTTTCTCCTATCTTGTTTTGGTTTTAAGTTTAGGTTGCATAAGTTGAAATATGGACCAAAATATTCGAATTATAATTTGATTATATAATAACTGAGCAGACTGAACACCATAATGTCATTAGCAATAAACATCAAAACTACTGAAAAATAAATTTTGCTATATTTTTATGCTAGTACTTGGTATTTGGTCAGTCTGTTGTAATAGCACTTAAAAATTCATTGTGTTCACATATTCAAAGGGGTAATATCCTATTGCGGAAAACCGTTTTATAATATTTTCTTGTAAATGCTCTTGAACAAACTTTCGGTGATTTGGTACAGTGAAATTCGTTCTCCGGTAATGGCCTGGCTATAATAAGTTTTATGAGGACCAAAAGCAGTCCAGTCTAATAATTGATATGTGGTGGGAAGATGAGTAAAACAATACCGTTTTATTTTGCAAGATCAATTAAGGGAATTATTGTATGCCTATCATAGTTACCAATCAGCAACAATACAGCGTTGACCTTAGATGGTTTAATATACTCAATAAAATATCTCATATGGAATATAAGTTTTTCTTCATTTGACCATTCGGCTGGTTTTGCTGTACCAACATATCCGGAAGCAGCTTCATAAAAAGTATTATGTTACTTAAACTCCACTCAAGGAAAAAACTGGCGTAGATGACAAGTAGTTTCCTATGATACTAATCTAATAAAACGTTCTTCAAAAGACATGTTGTAAATAGCTTTTCTCCTTTCGAACCTACATGTCTCACATTGGTTGTAAATTAATATGTTTCTAGACAAGTATTAAGTTTTGTTCGCCAGCACTTTTTTTGTTAAAGCTGGTTAAAGATAACCTTATATAACATTTTTAAAACTAAGGAAGCCACTTCCATCTCTTGTTTTTATAGGCGAGTTTATTTATCCCATATCTAATTTGTACTGCGAACAGTAAATATTATGTCAGCTGATTCTCTTCTTTCGCTGTAAACACTTGATTTAGCGCATTTGTTGCTTAAACTTGGCTATACAGGTTCTCCATTTATTTTGTCATTATTATAAGTCTTATGGCTTCTCTTAAACGGATTCTGCCATCATCAGCTGCTTTTCTAATATTGGCTTCTCTAACAGGCTCTCTTTTTGGGCCAATTTTACTTTCGACATACCTACTGCTGAAAAGGAAAAAATATATATACAATAAGCTCACCTTAATAATTCAAATAGGTAACTCGAGTAAATCAAGTTTTCTGTTCTGTTCTGTTTCTGACACTTCTAGGTACATGTTGTGCCATGTGGTCGCACTTTTGCATCATAATTGTGTAGGATATCCAATTCACTTTCCTAATATATCAATTAACCCTTTCGGTGTCAGACCTAAACAAATATGCCATTTATAGAATTTCGGTTTTTTTTTTGTGTCGGGTATAAAAAATATGACAAAAAACGTAAAGAACTTCGTTTTATAATAAATGAAATGATAATAATAATAATAATAATAATAATAATAAATGACTTTTATTGACAAAAAGTATAGTGAAATATTTCAAAACAAAATTAACACATCAAACTCCGGCGCAGTCTAGCTTTAATGATATTGAACATTAAAAAATATATTTAACAAGTTCCTTTAGTATGGTACACTTCATCACATTTCGCGCACATGTACCGGGATTCACTTCTTTTTTTGCATGAATGAACCTTACTTTGGCTGCAATCAGTACATCGTCGAATCTTCTAACCAGGAACTACCCTCGGTAAATGTCGGAAAATTCTATGGTGACGCATATGTGCACAGTGACTTGCCGTCTTACTTGAACTGCCGTATTAGGGGAAAGGCGGGCAAGTTCGACACGTTAAGCTTTTAAATTCAGCAAAAATAAACCAATTCCATATTTAACGTAAATATAAACTGCCCTTTGGTCAACATAATCCCTTATTAAAAAAGCCAAAAATATTTTAAACATTGGTTTATTTAAAAAAGTACAAAAATTCGTTAATAATTGACGAATTTGCCCCACAGTAGCGGGCAAGTTCGACAAATTAATTTAGTCTCTACATGAGTCGCAAATAAATAATCCTGTATCATTAATATAATCACTGCAATCTTCGTGGGCCCATTGCAGACATTTATTGCACTGTATCCAGTCTTCCGAGGTTTCTTTATATCGTCCATTGCAAAAAAGTCATAAAGTTTCCTCATCACTGTCTACAATAGTGACCTTTTTTTGTGATTTTGATTTTTGTTTTTTCGATTTAGAATTGTCGTCATTTATCTTCCGTTTTATCGCTGCCTTTTTTACTTGCTGCTCTTTACTACCTGCTATTTCTTCCAGATTATTTTTGTAACGAGTACTGGTCAGTACTTATGATTTTTCTTGTTTTCGGCCCTTTGATTGATATTTCGAAGCTTTTGGCTTTGGCAAAGGAGAAATATCAGTTAGTTTAATGGAAGGTGGTGTCAAAAGTGGTTTTTCAATAAAATCTCTAGAAGTTCTCTAGCTTATTCAAAATCTGTTGCCGCAGTGTCGGTTTTTGGTGAATCTTCCGCTTTTGTCACTGGCGTTTCATCTTAGCTCAGGCTAGATGTGGAAGGTAGCAAGGAAATGGAGCCACTAGCTTTATTGTTCTTATGAAAATAATCAGGCTCAGCAGTAACTGGGTAGGACAATACAGCTGATGTTCCAATGAAATCACTTTCCTCAAATACGTCTGGATTAAAAGGACTTATGCCAGACTTTTCAAAAGATTTTAATATATTGTTACGTTTTTCCCGTGTGTTCTGAACAAAATTACAACTCTCACTATTTCAAACTAACACTCTCTTTATTCTCTACCACTGTATACAATTGAACACACTAAACTACTCTTTTTACTTTACAACTAATAGCTATTTACAATTCAACACTCAATGATTAACCAACTAAACACGCTTTAGGTCTGCTCCTTATATACAATCACAAATCTGTCACGAATACTCGAGAAGTATTCCGAGGCCACTCTATATGATTATCGACCAGGCTATCGAGATAATTCCAGCGCTCCTGAATATTCGCGGCTGGCCGGCGATGACTCATAGATAGACGCTGTACGCTGCAAGGCCAGTTTTATAGGGTAGCACCAAACGTTCGGATGGTTGTTAGTCGTGACAATATTTTTAGATGAAAATGCGCTGATAAAAGCTTCTTTTATGATTGGTCCAGGAACATATTTCGTTATTCTTTCGCCTGGATTATCCGTTATTTATTCATTTCTTTGGCAAGATATATCTTAAATGGTCCAAAAACGGCCACATCTAGAGGTTGTAGTCTATTGCTCGTATGAGGTTGAAATGTTAACATGGTAATTCCATTTTCGCGGCATATATTTATAGCTTCTAATGACTTGTGACTGCCATGTCCATTTAGTAAAAGGAGAACAGGACGAGATTTCGACGGTTGTACGCAACTTATGAAATGTCTTAAGTATTCGGCGAATAAATTTGCATCACTCCAACCTGACTACCTTTGGTTTTGTGAATCCAGCCACTCTCGCCATACTGGTTGCCTCAGGTGTTCTTAATGATAAATGAGATCTTATCATAAAATTTTGTAGCCAATCTTTTCGAGCCATTTTCTTATTTGTGTTTAATGGATGTGATACATTATTCCCAACGGCATATTCATAAACTAAGCTTCTTTTGTCAACTGGACACATTCCATAATTTTTTTTTGTAATGTCACAATATGATTTTTTAGCTCGTTTTCCATTTCCTGATTGAAGACTGGTTTATAACGATCTTTAGAATAAACTTCTGGAAAATTCTTTCCCTGCCAATACTGCAAAGTGGTTCTTGGTATTCCATATTTTTTAGCGACGGCAGAGAGATTTTTCTTAATTCCACTTTTATATTCCAGAACTGCTTGCTTAAGTGTTTCGTCACTGTAAGTATTTTCAGTCCTTCTCTTGTATTTATAAACCATATTTTACCTAAAAAGAATAAATTGTTAGTTAGAAAAATGTTGGCGGGAAAGTTCGGCAATCTAATTGACGATATTGCCCGCGATGCATGTAGAAGGAAATAACTTAAAAAAAACTAATTTGTCTGGACTATACCCATAATTATTTTACGTTAACGTTTTAACCTAACCTCAATTTATGTCATGATTGAAATAAATTTGGCACAAAACAAATAGGAAAAATAAAAAAATATATATATGAAATCGAGTATGAAATAGTCAATACTTACAGTGGCTTTAGCAAAAACACAAAATGTTATATAATTTCAACAACAATTAACGGTAAGTAGATGTCCGGCATAGCCATTCAACCAAAACTAAGTGTTCTATGATCATAGTCCAGCGTATTTAGAAAATAAACGTATTGACGAAGTTGCCCGCTATGACGAACTTGTCCGCTTTTCCCCTGTCGCGGCTTCGGTCATAGCGGCTCATCACGCAGTGACATATTTATGCGGCAGTGGTTCTGGTGAAGGGTCTAAATTTAATATCGCCGCATATAGACTCGTACGTGTATAAAAGATCAAATAACCTCAAACGTATATATACGGCACTAGGATTCAACACATGTTTATAGTAACATTCGTATAAATACTGCGATGGGATCGAAAGGGTTAAAATCAGATTAAAATGAACTATCTTCTTTACCAGTGATCCGTGATACATACAACAATATAGTAAAAAAAAAATCGAACTAGTCAAAACATATAATCTCTATCGTAGCACGTTTGCTGCTCACAGCCGCCGATCTAATTGAAATACAAAACCGTTAACACTCTTGTTGGTCTTAGAACTGGAATTAAGTATTCGGTTTCAGCATCATAGGACGAAATAATGTCGTATTTCCGATGATACTACAGTGATCGCCTATAACGTTAACCACCTTTAACTGTTTTGCTTTTTTTGCACTAGGCAAAATTTATAGGAATTTACGTAAACTATTTGCAACAAATTTCTTCGTATATACAAGGAGTTGTAAAACGAATAACAAGTCAAAGTCATATATTATAAAATGGAACACTTTGTATAATAATGAATTTTTAAATTCTGCCTTCAATTTTGAACATAAACTATATATAATACCACATATCTGAACTGAACCGTTTGAGACTTATTAACGTTTCAAAATTTAATTTTATTCATTAATAAGTCGAAAACAGTTCACTTTAGTCATATGGTATTATATATAAATTATGTTCAGAAATAAAGGCAGAATCTAAAAATTCATTTAAAAATAAATGACTTTGATCTGTCACTCGCTTCTGCAATACGCTGTATATACATTAGTCACAAAAACTTTTGTTTTTAGAATTTTTCCTGCACGCGTTTCCTTCTTTTGTGGTGTGTTCGTTGATATGTTTATTTCAAACAAACAAATAAATAAACTAAAGAATTACACTAATCATTCCAAAAATGGTATAACCTAGGGTTTATTTTTCTTCGATATACTTGAACGCATTATTAAAAAATGTGGGTTGCTTTATGTGCCTTTCTAAATCCTATAGTCAACCTCGTTTGGTTTTTCTCAAAAATCGAATTTTTGGTTAGAATTCTCAGAAGATTAATTGGCCAATTATGATCCATAAGTTGTCAAAGTCAAACTTTAAATTCAGAAAAAAAGATATTAATTAAGTCTTCTTTCTTTTAAAAATATAAATTAACTTCCCTAGGGCTATTCCCAAAAATGTCTATACAGAGCCTTTAAATTAAAGCCTAAGCATGGGGATCTCAGTAACCGCAACAAATAGGAAGGAATCTAATTATGGGTAAAGTTGCGCAATTTGATGTTGAACTGAATGTGTGCTCTTTTGAGAAATTTCCAAAATTGCGATCATTTACGAAGACATCCGCGGAACACCGAAATATTGACAACTTATTTTTATTTTTAAATTTTTTACACCAGAGTCTCCCTGAAATTTTCAGTATGGGTCCCCCTCGTTCTTGGTCCTAGAGTGTAAATTATACAATTGCCAACTAGGTAATCCAAATCTTGCTAAAAAAATGGAAAATAGTTGACGTTTATAGGAACAAAATAGAAAACCCCTAGAAAGCCCGTGCACTTTGTGAAGTTTTGAATTCAACTTTGCCAAGCCCACAAGAAAAATGCAATGCCTGAAGCGTTCCATTGTGTGCTGTGATTGTTACGAAATGCATGTCGACAAATATGTGAATTATGTACCAGTAATGATTAGTGTTCTTTTATACGTTTGATTAATTATTACACCTATGTAATATTTATTATATTCACATGACACTTTTTGTATTTTCGTTTTGATGGTGTGGTTTGGTTTTGTTAAATTAGATCTAAGAGCGTTTTCTTTTTGAAAAATAGTACGAATGGTAAATTTGCTACCCATTCATTTTATTTTGCCTGAAAAACTAGTAACAAAGAGGTTTGTCATAGGTCCATTATAATTTTGCTTGACATTGGTTTGTTTGTATACTGTGAAATATTTTTAAGTGTAACCAATCGGATAGTTTTTATTAATCAAAATATTTTTTAGAAATTCTTTTTTTGTGCTCCAATTTTAATTATTGCAAATAATTTTTAGGTGATTATAAAGTCTTTATAACAAATACTCTTTCTTACTATTATTGATAAAAGAATACCAAACTGACACCAAAAATGCACAATTCCACAAACTGTATTTGTCAACATGCATTTGATAACAATCACGGATTAAAATGGAAGGCTTCAAGTATTTTAGCAAAGGAACCGTTATCCAAAAAAGTAAACTTAAGAAAGTGCTTTAATATTGTTTAGAAAAGGTGATTATGTTGTTTTGGTTTCTGTTAAACGTAATAAAACTTGTTTGCTTTTACTAACAACGTACGTTGACAAGGATCACTTAATGTTTAACTAATTCATCAAAAGAAGATCATTAAATTCATCTAAAAATCATGATATTTTCTTATAAATATACAGCATGTCATTAAGTGGTATTACATTAGTTTTGATACCTTGTCAAAGTTAAACTCAAGGCGTGATAAAGTGCGCGAGCTTTCTATTGTTTTGTTCAAGGTATTAATTGTATTTTTAATCATTTTCTTTTTTAAACTTCTTGTTTTTGACAAAGAGGGCATGATGTGGAGCCGACCATTACGTCATTACAAATTTGGACTAGACCACAAGGCCTCCAACTACCTTGTTCACACTTAGGTTAGTTTTAAAAAAATACAGAGGTGTTGCCAATTCATTGGTCAACACTGGGACCATAATAACAAGTGGCGTGGCCACTCGTGCCTGCGGCACGCGCGACGCTTTTCGGGCCTCGTTTGTGTGACCTTTGGTTACACATTATTGCCACGCTTCTATCCGTACCGAGGCCTATAATTAAAAAGCCCTTATAATTAGAGTTACCAATCGCTAGTCTCATTTTACCGTGTTAAATTTCTAATTGGGTGCCATGGGAACTAGTCGGTCAACGTCAATCGTTATTTTTTTTAAATCTTTACCTAAATACCAAATATCAAATCTCTAAGTCGTACAATTGGCGAATTATGACAATTTTTACTTTTTTTTTTGGTTACCATAGCAACCAATTTTTTAGAATGAAATTATGCTTCATAAAGAATCCTAGGTACCATACTATATATTTTATTAGTTATTTACATATTATTAATTGGTTGCCATGATAACCGGCTTGTCAACGTTAATAGTTAATTGTGTTTTAGTTTTTACCTAAATACCATATATCAAATTTCTAAGTCGTACGATTGACGAATTATGAAGATTTTTTACTTTTTTTGGTTACCATAGCAACAAATTTTTTAGTATCAAATTAGGCTTCATAAACAATCCTAAGTATCATACTATATCTTTTATTAGTGATATACATATTATTAGTTGGTTGCTATGGTAACCATGTTGTCAACAAAAAATGCTAACATACTTTTACCTCTACTTATAAATTGACATCGAAAAAAAGTAAAGTTGGTCCTTGTTTACACGGAAAAAAATGCCAAAAACGTGAACTTGTCCTGTTTTCACACCCTGTATATTAACGGATTCGAGGGTTTGTGGACCTCTACCTCTATGCCAAATTTCAAGTCGCTATCTTCAAAATTGCGACTTGTACATGCCAACAAACGGTAACTTGTTCTGTTTTCAAACCCTGTATATTAACCGATCGTAACCAAAATCAACAGGTTTCCAGGGTTTGTGGACCTCTAACTCGGTGCCAATTTTCAAGTGGCTATCTTCAAAATTGCAACCTGTAAATGCCAAAAAACAATAACTTGTCCTGTTTACACACCCTGTATACTAACCGATCGTAACCAAAATCAATAGGCTTCGAGGGCTTGTGGACCTCTACCGCTATGCCAAATTTCAAGTCGCTATCTTCAAAATTGCGAACTGTAAATACCAAAAAAACGGTTACTTTTCTTGTTTTCACACCCTGTATATTAACCGATCGTAGCCAAAATCAATACGCTTCGAGGGTTTATGGACCTCTGCCTCTATGCCATGTTTCAAGATGATATCTTCAAAATTGCGACCTGTAAATGCCAAAAAACGGTAACTTATCCTGTTTTCACTCCCTGTATATTAACCGATCGTAACCAAAATCAATAGGTTCCGAGGGTTCGTGGACCTCTACCTCTATGCCAAATTTCAAGTCGCTATCTTTAAAATTGCGACCTGTAAATGGCAAAAAAACGATAACTTGTCCTGTTTTCACACCCTGTATAGGAATTAGAGCAAAAGAGCAAGAGAACAAAATTACGTGTATTACCGAATACTTTCATTTGACATAAAAAAAAAGAATATTATCTTTGTTTACACGGACAAAAATGGCAAAAACGGTAACTTGTCCTGTTTTCACACCCTGTATATAAATCCATCGTAACCAAAATCAATAGGTTCCAAGGGTTTATGGACCTACCTCAATGCCAAATATCAAGTCGCTATCCTCAAAAGTGCGACATGTATGGCAAAAAAAAGGTAACTTATCCTGTTTTCACACCCTGTATAACAATTAGAGCAAAAGAGCAAGAGAACAAAATTACGTGTATTACCGAATACTTTCAGTTAACATAAAAAAAGAATATTATCTTTGTTTACACGGACAAAAATGGCAAAATACTGTAACTTTTCCTGTTTTCACACCCTGTATATAAATCGATTGTAACCAAAATCAATAGGTTCCAAGGGTTTATGGACCTCTACCTCAATGCCAAATTTCAAGTTGCTTTCTTCAAAATTGCGACACGTAAATGCCAAAAAACTGTAACTTGTCCTGTTTTCACACCCTGCCCTGTATATTAACCGATCGTAACCAAAATCAATAGGTTCCGAGGGTTTGTGGATCTCTAACTCTATGCCAAATTTCAAGTCGCTATCTTCAAAATTGCGACCTGTAAATGGCAAAAAACGGTAACTTTTCCTATTTTCACACCCTGTATATTAACCTATCGTTGCCAAAATCAATGGGATTCGAGGGCTTGTGGACCTCTACCGCTATGCCAAGTTTCAAGTCGCTATCTTCAAAATTGCGAACTGTAAATGCCAAAAAACGGTAACTTTTCTTATTTTCACACCCTGTATATTAACCAATCGTAGCCAAAATCAATAGGCTTCGAGGGTTTATGGGCCTCTACCTCAATGCCAAATTTCAAGTCGCTATCTTCAAAATTGCGAACTGTAAATGCCTAAAAAACGGTAACTTTTCTTATTTTCACACCCTGTATATTAACTGATCGTAGCCAAAATCAATAGGCTTCGAGGGTTTATGGACCTCTGCCTCTATGCCATATTTCAAGATGATATCTTCAAAATTGCGACCTGTAAATGGCAAAAAAAACGATAACTTGTCCTGTTTTAACACCCTGTATAACAATTAGAGCAAAAGAGCAGGAGAACAAAATTACGTGTATTACCGATTACTTTCATTTGACATAAAAAAAAAAGAATATTATCTTTGTTTACACGGACAAAAATGGCAAACACGGTAACTTGTCCTGTTTTCACACCCTGTATATAAATCGATCGTAACCTCTACCTCTATGCCAAATTTCAAGTCGCTATCTTCAAAATTGCGACCTGTAAATTGCAAAAAACGGTAACTTTTCCTATTTTCACACCCTGTATATTAACCGATCGTTGCTACCGCTATGCCAAGTTTCAAGTCGCTATCTTCAAAATTGCGAACTGTAAATGCCAAAAAACGGCAACTTTTCTTATTTTCACACCCTGTATATTAACCGATCGTAGCCAAAATCAATAGGCTTCGAGGGTTTATGGGCCTCTACCTCAATGCCAAATTTCAAGTCGCTATCTTCAAAGTTGCGACATGTAAATGCCAAAAAACGGTAACTTGTCCTGTTTTCACACCCTGTATAACAATTAGAGCAAAAGAGCAAAGGAACAAAAATGCGTATCTTACAGAATACTTTCATTTGAGATAAAAAAAAGAAAAGTTGGTCCTTGTTACAAGGGCAAAAATGCCAAAAAACGGTAACTTGTCCTGTTTTCACACCCTGTATATTAACCGATCGTAACCAAAATCAATAGGGTCCGAGGGTTTGTGGATTCCAAATCGATAGGTATAAGTTTCAGAGCGATCCGACGTACCGTTACGAAGTTTTTCTCCCGATTGGTCTCGCCCTATAGAAAGCCCATATTATGGGGGCTTTCTACACTTACTGGAGAAGGCGAGTCTTTAGTAAGAAATTGCAAAATGATCTGTCTACACTAACTGCACTATTACGGCAAATAAACATGTATCACAAAAGTGCGTTCCAATATAAGGAAAGGATCAGTTGCACTTTAAAATCATTCATTTATACCTGATCCAATATAAACTTGTAACTTTAAATTTCACAATCTTTTTCAGGTGAGCTAGTACTAGCTGAGGAGTGCAAGACAGGGGATGGTTGTCCATTTCTCAACCGTGGCTAAATTACAGAAAAAAATATTGTACGTTGGCAAATAAAGAATGATTGTATAACCATGTAGACTTTGATTATTATTTCTATCATCTCGGTGCTGGTTCCAGTGAATTGTTCAGTTGTAACTATATTTTTAGTAGAATAACTCTTATATCTGCTCCAGAAAACATTATGCATGCCAAGAAGTAAAGGACGGGCACATAGAAAAAAAAAGAGAAGAATTATTAAACTGAACTGCTGGCCATTTGCTTTCGAGCAAGGAAAATTTCGCCTAAATTTAAAACTAAATATTTCTTAAACAGACATGATACCGACCTACGGTCTTTAATGATCAATAGACTTATCCCGGAGGAAAAACATTCCAATGTTGGATTTTTTTTAAGCTTTCAAAAACTATTATATACAGGGTGAGAAAGAAGACGGTGCTTTTTTGCTCCAATTTCAAGAGCATGTAACTTTCACAATATATTTTTTCTCCGATTGACAGCAAATATTAATTTTGCAGACCCATATCAATCAGCAAAGTATTACTTTTTCTGTCCAGGCAGCAAAGTGATTAGTCTCCATGGGAATAAAACGTCTGACATAAGTTGTCAAACTATAATTATTATGGACATATACATTTCCATAGCAACCAACCGTTCCAACAAATGCGATTTCTATCAAATTTTGTCTTAATTTATCACTACAGGAAAAATAAAAAGATTGTGGGAATTGTAATAATTTGCAAATATACAATATACATATATCATTATAAACAATCGGCGAAAAAATTATATGTTCAACTCGGCAGCAAAGTAGATTGACTGCCTTAGCTGAATTCCTAGCCTCGCTACGCTCGGCTATGAACTATCAGCCGCGGCAGTCAATCTACTACTTTGCTGCCTAGTAAAACAAATAACTATTTTTTAATTTTGTCACTGTACGTCAATTGAATTACTGGTCCATAGCAAAGAAAGTAGTTTGTCAAATTTTTGATATCTGCTTTATTTTAAGATATATTGTTTTTTTTGTAAAACCTTGAATTTTTCAACTTTTTGGTAGCTAGACCCCACTGTCCATTATATCGAGCAAATTTTATAAGTTATTATTATTATACCTTACGAAAAGCTTTTTTATGTTCAGTAAAAAAATTGTACCTAAATGTTGTGATGTGCAGTGGCAATCACTTATACTATGGTTTATTAGTATCTCACAATTTTTCCCGATTGAAAAGTACTCGCCTCTAGATTAAGCAAGTTTTATCCTTATTTTCTATTTTTTAATATTGCACTGCATCTACATGTATATTTTACAGTGTGTCTAAAAAAATAGAAAAATTTAAATTTTTTAATTTAATTTTTGGAAAAATTTTATTTATTTATTTCTAATACATCACTAATCCTAAAATCAAACTTGTTTTGAAAACCCTTAAAAGTAAATATCACTACTTTGATGTATTTGATTTTGCGAGCGAGTACTTTCCAATACAAAACAATCGTGCAAAATTGTGAGATACTCATAAACCATGTGATTATAAGTACGACACTGCACATCACAACATTTAGGTACAATTTTTTTACTGAACAAAAACAAGCTTCTCGTAAGGTATAATAATCACTTACAAAGTTTGCACGATACAACGTACAGTGTGGTCTAACTCCCAAAAAGTTGAAAAAAAAACAAGGTTTTACAAAAAAATATGTATTTTAAAATATAGCAGATATCAAAAATTTGACAGACTACTTTCTTTGCTATGGACCAGTGATTCAATTGATGTACAGTGACAAAGTTTAAAAATATTATTATGAAAGTTACATGCTATTGAAATTGGAGCAAAAATCGTCGCCTTCTTTGACACCATGTATATAAAAAAAATTGACATTGGAAATTTTCTCTTAAGGGACAAATCTATTAACCATTAAAAACCAGAGATCGATATCATATCTGGTTAAGAACATATTTAGTTTTAAATTTAGGCGAAATTTTTGTTGCTGGAAAGCAAATGACCAGCAGTTTACAAATTTCATCCAATAGCGAATGGTTACACATGAACCGCCGCCCGTGAATGTCGCACATGCGCATAGTAAGCGTATTCTCGCTTCTCGCTATCGCGATCCCGTCTCTGAGACGGTGTGTTATTATTTAGGGGTTAATTATCCCCTAAGGATTCTAACATGTTTAGCGAAAACGCGCGTCGAGAGCAAAAATTCTGTTGCGGTATTGTTGATAAATTTGTATTGTGGAGCATTTTGCCAAAGGTTCCAAACTCCAACTTAGTTAAAATTTGTGAGCAAATAGATGAATGAATTTTTTTTATACGCTATAAAATTATAGAGATTCTTACGTCAGGTAACATACATAACATTAATCGTTGCTCTCTTTCACCTATGATAAAATATTTAAAATTTGTATAAAATTTCCACACACTGATTCACATTTGTCTTAATCAGAATGCTCCTAAAAGAAACGATATAGAAGTTTTTTTAAGTTTATGTAATTTCTAATTAGAATTTTCCCAATCAATGGACTGGTTTAATGAAAAGCAAGAAAGTTGGGTGTATACTTCCTGTCAAACCGGAAGTACTATACACGTCATCATACTTATACATTGGCGACCCAGGCATATTTAAATAATTGTAGCTAAACCCCACGCCAAGCAAATGATCCCGAGTCGACCTGAATGAGTTTCATTATTTACCCTTGTCCATACGGTCTAGCGAAATGCTTCCCGGAGGCGTAAATACATTCTTTACTACGGTACAGATGGCTTGGTCTCTCTACCGCAGTAACCAATGTTACCGAAACAACGCGCATATTCCACATACATTGCTTACTACGCTGAAGATGTTTATCTGTAATGTAGTAAATACTGTAGGTCAAATAACGACGTATTTATCATCCGTTGCTTACGACATCATACGATATTTATTGTTCAATATTTTTCTTCAAATACACGAAATTTCGTGATGTTAGTTATTGATTCCAGAGGATCTTGCGACCAAACGAATACATGTGTGACGATTTTGTTTGCTGCTGCTAAAATTGACACTGTACCTTTAGCATGCATTTTTAACCCTGAACAAAGTGAAGCTAACTAACTACACTCAGGTTTAAGTTACACCCTACGAAATCAAGAATTCGGAGGCCAAGGCTTCCCCAACGTCATCATGACAGACGATTATTTAGCAGAAATAAACGCATTAAAATTCCTCGAGACCAGTTTGTTGATTTGTATAATCCATGTGACCCAAAAATTTTGGAGATGGTTGTTGAACACTCAGCACATAGCTTCTAAAGACCCTCGAATGCCAATAATTAGAGAAATTCAACGCTTATTCTAATCCACTAGTGAGGAGGACGCCCAAGAAATGAATGAAAAGTTAGTACAAAACGAATGTCTTTTATTGTATCACAATTTAATTGGCCATATAAAAACTTTAAGGGAACGCAAGTAAGTTATTCAAAGTAAGTGACCTACCTACTTATTAGAATATTTCACAAATTAAACATTATTTTTACTTGATAAAGCACTTTCGATACTTCACGAAAACGCAATCAAAAGGTGATAAGTGCTTGTTTCTGCAATAATTGCTGTAGTAGGTACTCAGAAAGTTTAACGGGGCAGTGATATCACATAAAAGGAGGAAGGCACTAAAAAAACCGCTGCCAATGGCATCCATACTTTTACATTTAGATTTTACAGAAAAAAAAAAACACCCATCCCAATTCCCAAACCTCTATAAAAAAAATAGAATGATAATCGAATTCCTTAGCCTCGAAAATATAGGAAACGATATATCAAATAGTTTTGCAATGTGCATACGACAGATATATTTAAACTATTTCTACCTATAATAGAAATTGTATATGTTATGCTGCAGTAAGAAAGGGATGAGCAGTACGCAGTTACTAGGCCTACATTATTTACTACGATACAGATAGTGTAAACATCTGCAGCGTAGTAAGACATTTATGTGGGATTTGCGCATTATTTCGGTACCATTGTTTACTGCGGTACAGATATCAAGCCATCTGTACCGTGGTAAAGAATGTATTTACGCTTCCCGGAGGCCTCGTGGTCTAGTGGTACGGTCCTGGATTTCCGATATAACGTCCCGCGTTCCATTCCGGTCGGTAGCAGGAGACTTTTTTTTTATTTATTTTTAAGGCTATGTTTGTTTCTTTTTGTTTGGTTGGGCCTCGAAGCGAGTGGAGGGCCATGCGTGAAGTGAAGATTGACTTCTAAATTCGTTCGGGCCGGCTCGGGATCATCCGTTTTGCGTAGGGTTTAGCTGCTAGTTATCCCCTTCCATCATAGTGCGATTTGTGGTGATGAACTGTTAGAAATTGCAACTTGATTCATTTTTTATATACTCCTATGCTAGCGCAATTCATTCAGATTTAGCTGTTTCAGTTAGCTTGCCACTGTAACATAAGCCAATGCTTGCATTATTTTAAAGCATATTTAAATAAGCCAGCACCAAATGTAAAAGGATAGAAAAAATACATTGTCCACAATTAAAACATGAATTGTGACGTTGTTGTTTATCTGCAATTCTGGGCCATAAATTGTCCAAGAGCTACGAAAAAATATAATTTTGAACAAATATGCTGATACGATTCAGCGGGGTGAAATATTTTATGGAATAGCGAAGCCCCCTGAGCAACATTACTAAAGTTTTATACAAATAATCGGTATAATATATTGAGAGAAAAAATGACGGCCAGCGAATATATCATAACTGCATGGAAGCGATATCGCTGGGAATTTTACGTCGGTTGCTTTCATTCAGCAGCGTAGTTCATTGAAATATTAGCTATTATTCGGTGATATAATGTAATATTAAATAAGTCAGGTGATGCTTTAAAAACACAACCTTTAATTAAACGATATTGAATTATCGAAAAAGATATATTACAATTGACGCAAGAAGTATTGCTGCACGTAAATCTTATTGATCTCTTTTGATCCAATGGTTTTGCAACTTAATATATAGTATGGTTAATATTGTTTAATGTGATTCTAAACAACACTAAAGTGGTATAGTCCTAGATGGCTCATTTGCACTTACACTTTTTTGAGTCAACGGACTACAATAGAATAAAATAGGCATAAAAGAACTCGATTACCCGTAATTTTGGATAGAACTGAAAGCTTTGCAGTCCAAAAACTAGATGGTCAATTTTGCCGAAATTTAGACATATGAAAACTGGTTCCGTTGGATTTTCAATGTTTGGTTGGAGACACATTTCCATGTACTTAGTACAAAATATAGCATGAAGCATAATTTGGTGAATTTTCCACAAAAATCTTAGTATATCCAACTTTGCGGAGGAGTACTAGTTGTACAATTTTGATATTATAATTGGTTGCTCCTAGAATGTTCCTTGCGAAAGTTGTCTAAAAGTTACGATTCGAAAATGGAAATAGTTTTTCTTCATATCTAACTATTTTCCCTCTTTGGCTACCCAAATTATTCAAACGCTTGATTTTTATTTTCTTTTACTTCCTAAACTAAAAACTTTACGGATAGGGCATGATACATCAATTAGACTTAAAATTTTATGTAGAATGCAAACGGTTAAAATCACAGGCTGTCCCATTTGAAATAAGAAGGTTGAACTCTCTCCCACCAAAAACTGAATACCCTGTATATATGGCAATAAAAAAAATTTAAAAAACAATAAAACTAAGAAACTTTTCTATTTCTGTTTTTTTTTAGTACTTTTCTACAGTTCCTTAGATAAGGTAGATACCCTTACTTCGGACACTCTATGCTATACTGTATTTAACAAGGTATGCGACTAGTAAGTAATTGCAAATAAGGATGAATAATCTGTATTGAAAATGAGATTATTAGTATACTAGTTATTTTTTATCCAATCGGACGAACAACTATATACCTTTCCGATGTGTTTTCTCACCGCAAAAGTCATGATTCCAGTATATCGTATTCGTTGCTTGGCAAGGTGCAATAACTGTACGTACAACATTACGGTCTTGGTCGGGAATATAACATTTTCGTCCTAGGACGGGAATATAACATTTCAGTCCTATTTAAACACCTTGTTTGTCAGATCTGACGTTTATCAAAAGCAAGATTTAGCTGTGGTTTCCGTAGTTACGTGATAAAGCTCGCTCGATTCAAAGCATGATATTGTATTGAGTTTAAATTTAAAACACCGTTTTTATTTAGAGTAATATTTGGCTCTATTTTTATAAATACGTATTCTAATTAATTCCGATCGGATAAAAAATAATATGTGCAACTCGTAGGAAAAGCACATTCCTGGACTCCTGTGTTTATTACCACAATCTTCCAGGAATGTTTTGCTTTTCCTAATAATTACACAATATACTATTTTCTTCTAAGAAAAGCAGGCTCACAGCTAAGTAAGAATAATAAAATCATTTATCAGGTTATTTCTGCTGAAAACCTGTAAATATATACATGTCATTAAATAGATATCACAAATCCTATGAATGTCGCAATATGTGAAACTTCGGACATAAAATCTTGCAAAACTCAAAACATTTACCTGACTACGATTTAATATGATTCTCTGTCAAATGCTTCGATACAAAGTCTACCTCACTGCCTTTGCTTATTTTCTATTGTGTCAATTAAAAATAATATGGGTTAGTTTGGGATACCAACTACGTTCAATATCTTTGATTTTTTTTTCTCTGACAAGCTGATAACAAATTTTAATGCTTTTGGTTCATTTTAGTTAGTCACCAAAATTCGGTTAATTTAAGTTAGTTTCAAATTACTTTAATATTTTTAATCTGTCTTATATGTTTTAGCCCTTTTTTTAGTGCTTTTCGTTATTTTTGGTTAGTCGTTCAATCAGCTTTCGGTTAATTTCACTTAGTTTCAATTTATTTTAGTAATTTGAACCGGTTTCGATACGTTTTTACCAATTTTAGTGCTTTTGGTTACTTTTGATTAGTTGCCAATATTCGATTAATCAGGGTTAGTTTTACCTTACTCTAATATTTTTAATCTATTACGAAAAGTTTTAACCCGTATTGGCGCTTTTAGTTACTCTTAGTTAGTCATTCAATCAGCTTTCGGTCACTTTCAGTTAGTTCAAATTAAATTTAGTCATTTGGACCGTTTTCAATACGTTATAACCAATTTAAATGTTTTTGATTAATTTCAGTTAGTCGCCAAAATTTGGTTAATTTGGGTTAGTTTCAATCTACTTTAATATTTTTAATCTGTTCTGATACGTTTTAGCCCTTTTTGAAGCTTTTGGTTAGTTTTGGTTAGTCGTTCAATAAACTTTCGACTAATTACAGTTAGTTAAAATTTGGTTAATTTGGGTTAGTTTCAATCTACTTTAATACTTTTAATCTGTTTCGATACGTTTTAGCCCATTTTGGTGTTTTCTTAGTTTCGGTTAGTCATTCAATTAACTCTCGGTTACCCTAAGTTAGTTCCAATTTATTTTTGTAATATGAACTGGTTCCGATACGTTATAACCAATTTAAATGTTTTTGGTTAATTTGACCTGATCACCAAAATTCGGATAATTTGAATTGGTTTCAACTTACTTTAATATTTTTAATCTGTTCTGATACGTTTTAGCCCTTTTTGATGCTTTGGGTTACTTTTGGTTATTCGTTCAATCAATTTTCGATTAATTTCATTTAGCTTTAATTTATTTTAGTCATTTGAACCGGTTCCGATTCGTTATAACCAATTTTAATGTGTTTGGTTAGTTTTGGTTAGTCGCTGAAATTCGGTTAATTTAGGTTAGTTTTCTTACTATAATATTTTTAATACGTTTTAATCCATTTTGGTGCTTTTGGTTAGTTATTCAATCAACTCTCGGTTACTTTCAGTTAGTTCCAATTTATATAAGTCATTTGAATCGGTTCCGATACGTTACAACCAAATTTAATGTTTTTGGTTAGTTTGGGTTAATTTCGGTTTTTCACGATTTGAGGCGCTATACTAGGATAACAGAAATATTTTCAATGTTAAAATCCTTGTAAAGTCCAGAGATACTAATGTCATGGTTTGCCTTCCTTATTCTCTGCTATAATGGCCATGATATAAATAAGTATAGTAGGTAATAGGTTCACTGGACACAAATTTCCAATTTCGCCAACAGCGATTGGCGACGGGGCGAATCCGGATCAATCTGGTTCGTGGACCACGATGGCCCTGCTACGAGGGACAGAGAGTGTGCAAACGCCCTGAGATTGTGTACTGTCGCGTCGCGTTTTCTTATAATAACCGAGGAAAGCGCATCAGAGAATACTTTTTGAATCTCTCCGGAACGATGGGCTCGACAGACTGCTCGCTGCTGCAGATGTGCGGCGACTTTTGCGTTTGACGTAAAAACATGAAAACGATTTTGCTGAGTGGGTCTTTCATCTCTTTTTGGAAATCTTTGGAACACCTCGCGCATCCAACATCTGACTGCAAATAAACCTTAGAAAACGTTTGCAGGCCATGCGTTGATAGAAATTTGTGTTTGCATAGCTGTATGTCAACTCCATTTATTTTGACAAAATATTGTTAAGTGACTTTTCGAGCCGATTCTCTTCTATGAGTTTTCTTTTTATATGAATGCTTCTCTGGTAAAGCTTTTATAGATCGGAGCAGCTAAGTGTTTTTGGGCCTCGTACCCAAATTCTGAAATCAATTAGCATATTTTTTCCTTTTCCCAGGAGTCGCACTCGATACTTCTTTTCGCAGTTACAAGGGCCAATATATAATGTCCAAAATCAATTTTCCCTTACTAGTTTGGTAATTGCATCCAATATTCCGTTTGCTTTTGCACTTTTCTTTTTTATCAGTTCCATATTCACTTTTCGTCACTGAGAATGAGTGTTTGTACGGCGTTTCCAAAGCGCCTCGTGACGTTTTACTTTGACGTGTTACGAATTGAATAGGATCTTCAAAATATTTTATGACAATGACACGCACACCATAGGAAGATCTTATAGAATTCGACGAGCGGTGTGTGCGAAGATGTTGATTGACACGGTTCTTGAATAGCTGTAGGTTGTAATTTAGGAGAAACAAATGTCCTGGGAATGAGTTCCACAGCGATGTAGTGCTCTAGACAAAGGAGTCCTTGTAAAACGATGTTCTAGCTATTTCCAGTTGTACAGGGTTATCCAACGAGGATTAGACAAAGCGATTTTTTGACTTTTCCTGTACTTTTATAAAAAAAACCGAAATAGCCATCTTATGTAATTTTCTCCCGCGAATTCGGATATGTTCAGCAAAAAACATTTGAACATCAAATAAAAGTGCTAAGGGGTCACTTTGATATTTTTTTAAACACCCCGTATATTACTACATTTTTGTACTCTCTAGAAAAATCTACACACATTTTGTGTATAATATCCTATACCTATCTTTAGCTGTTTACCAAATATTGACAATTGAAAATCGGGCATTTGACATTTTGACAGGCTCTAAAATCTAAACCGCACGAGATCAAAGAAAACGGTTTGCACATTCCTATCTTAAGTTTTCATAAATTATCGAATGCCAGTATCTTCGAATTTAACCTGTCGTTAAAATTAACCGGAACTTTTAAACCTCCGGTTAAATTCAAAGTTCCCATCATTCGATAGCTTATGAAAACCCAAGATAGGAATGTGCAAACCGTTTTCTTTGATCTCGTACGGTTTAGATTTTAGAGCCTGTCAAAGTGTCAAAGAGCCCGACTGTACCTTCGGAATGTTTTGATCCTGGGAGCGCCATCATGTCCATATACTCCCAATGTGAAACACGAAACCACCAGCGCGGAAGCGGATCGTGGCTTACCCCTTTAGTGGTCCCTAGTTTGAAAGGAATGAGAATGGGATTTGTTGGGTCATTCCCCAGTAATCAGCTCTAGATTTTGTACTTTGGTGTTCTCCACATCCTGTGGCCACTCGGAATGACAGGGGCGTCACTCCCCGTAATCAAAATAGATCGAAACGCGTCGTCAATTGTGAGCATTGGACAAAGGCGAAAAGCTCTTTGGCCAGCTTGGAATACTACTAAGCGCTTATCCAAGGATAAGAATGTGCTGCTCTTAGGTCTTCTTCTTAGGTCTTCAATGCCTCGGCTGACATTTCCGCTGTTTTTACACGCCAGGTCGGGTCATCTTGAATACATTCAGGGTTCTCGTCAGTTCACGTCTCACTATCCTGTACGATTATGTCGGAAGATGTTCCGTATTGATATAAAAAAGATATCTTGTCATACCCAATATGGAGTAGAGGATATCCAATGTTCTCCCCCATTTCTAAATGTCCAATCACTGAGGAAGAATATTTTGTTGTTTGTATCACCAAGTGAAATGGCGAGGTGTATATTCATTCTGATTCATTCATTCATTACTGACGACGTTAATGTTAACATCATTATTCTTGATAAAAGTATGGCAGCGTTTTAGTCTTGCTCGTTACGTATTTTTTTCGTATTAGTTATTTTAAATTTATTAGTTAAAGAACTAAGTTAACGACCAACTTCTGAAAGGAGTTGTCACACAGAATTGGCTGAATATAATCAAGTATTCAAGTTCTTAACAGAGGCTCTAATACGTGAGTCATGTTGTTGTCAAGTTATCATATGATTGGATCAATATACAGTTTTCTAGACACGGCTCTCGTGGGTTCTTCCTCATCAAAGTATTATAAGCTCTCGCCATAGGATGCAAAGTAACCGTAAATCGTATTCATTGGTCTTTCGAAAACAACCCAATTCGGCAAGATTGTCCTAATTAAACAAGTTTTTGCAACTCGCTGAGCCTCAGCATATCAGTCATATGTAGATATTACTTTTGACGAGGAAACCAGACCGAAGAATAATACGTTAAAGCAAGAGCCATATTACGCTGGTGTACATCTGTGGTTTGTATCTCTCATGTTGTCCCATTTAAGCATCTAACCACTGCCAGTGTGGTTATCGCAGATAATAGAATATTCTACATTTATTTTATTGGACTTATTTAATTACAGTAATTTTTTGTAACGCGATTAGCTAAATGCTTAAGAACCGGTCCATATGCCTGGTTCACTTAGCGGTATTAATATTTATACGTATGGATCATAGGGTAGAGAGTTGTGCGAAGGCGCCATTAAATTTTGTACTACGAATATATCAATGATTTTTAAGCATTTAAATTAGGGTTGTAAAATGTAGAATAATACCCTTTCTAAGAATATTGAGGAACCTGAAGAGAAATTGCATGAACTCAACTGGATCTTGACCTCAGCATACCCAAATAAACATCAAAGATCCTAACTAAGCTATTTATTAAAATATTAAATATATTCTCATACGTAACATGCACAACTGAAAACTAATTAGGTCTCAAACCTAATTATTGAGATTATGGTATCGCACTTAATATAATAAAAATATTCTTTCAAATAAGCATAAGTCAAGTTATAAAATTTTTAACCCTCAATCTTAAGTTCTAAATCATTAATAATGCCTAGTTCCTTTTTTTAATATTCCTAGATAAAATATGACATTTTAAAGTTCTGACTAAGTAACAGATAATAGCAGAACGTCTTAAATAAAGTACATTAAATAAAGATTAATCTGCTATATAAAAAATCAATTATAAGTTAGTCCCATGGCAGCGATAATGTCAGGGGACAAATAAGCAATTAAAATAGGAATATTAAATCAAAATAAATTGACCTGTGGAGAAAATGTATAGTCAATTAAGATCTACAGGGGAAATCGAAGGGAGCTCAATTCGGTAACCTGCTTATGGACAAGAATCTAAAGTGGTAGTTATGTAAAACGGTCTACTGCCTTATGGCTTACAGGAAATAAGAGTAAGTGCGTAGATTTTAGTAAGTATACGTAATACAAAAAAGTAAATCAGATAACTACAATCGTATTAATAAAAAATTTGCTAACCAAGATAATATCATATACCGTAAGTAAGAGAGTCTGTATAGATACGATAAATGATACTAAACGTTTAAAATCATTTTTCGGTAAGTCCGTTAAAAATGAGGTAAGTAATAATATAAATCACAACAAGGGCGTAGCATTTACGTAAATTTACGTAAAACAAAAAATAAATCATATAATTACTACATTGTTAGCAAGACATATGATATCCTATACGGTAGTAAAGCAAGTCGGTAATAAGTAATCAAATAACGGTAAGCAACGATAATAGATACCATAAAAGATACTAAACGATGAAAAATCATTTAACGGTGAGTTCGATAAAAATGGGGTATGTAATTATTTTATTACCTACAGAAAAGGGATAGCATTTAGGTAAATGTACGTAATACAAAAAAGAGTAAATCATATGATTACAATGATATTAGCAAGACATTTGCTAACTAAGATAATATCGTATGCGGTAGTGAAGAAATTCGGTATTAGTTAATCAAATAACGACAACAACAGTAAAAGATACGATAAAAGACATTAAACGACTAAAAGTCACTTAACGGTAAGCTCGATAAAAATAAGACAAGTAATTATAGGACCTACAGTAAGGGCGCAGCACTTAGGTAAATGTACGTACTACAAAAAGTAAATCAGATAATTATAGTGATATTTGTGCAGTGGCGGATTTGCAGTCTCGGCCACCCTAGGCCCCAAGCTATCAGCCGCCCCTTTCTCAGCATCCACCATATAGACTACATAATGAAATTCTTTATTGCCAACTTAAAATCTGGTCGCCCTAGGCCCGGGCCTACCGGGTCTTAGGGTAAACCCGCCACTGTATTTGTAAGACATTTGCTAACCAAGATAATATCGTATACGGTAGTGAAGATAGTGACTATTAATCAAATAACGATTAAAACGGTAATATATATGATAAATGATAATAAACTATTAAAAAGGCATTTAACGGTAGCATAGAAAAAGAGAGGGCAAAGTATGGTAAGTAAAATAGGTAATTATTATAGGGCCAACTTGTATGCCATTTCCATATGATCATACGCAAGTGGACTTGACTGGTAGTGGTTGGTGGCTATTACCTGACATATACGGCTAATTGATTGGTCCCAATTAGAGCTTTAGTACTTCCTGTGACGCTGTACATCACACCCTGTGGGTCAGCATCGTTTAGACAAAGGGTCTCAAACTGGCTATTTTGGTTTGAACTTGGAGCAACTCTCTAGGCTAGCGAAAGATCGGGTGGAGGATGAACCCTAGTAAATTATGAATAATTTTAACTATCTAATCATAAAATACATTTACGAGGCGATATTGCCGATAATACGAGGATATATTAATGGGAGAGTGCTGGCCAGTTTATCTCATGGTAAATTAATAAGAATAGTAGTATTAATTGGTCAAAATTGCAACGATAATATCTCTACTTCGAAAACTTGGTAGCATTTACAACGCTGCTCAAAAACATATTATTATTTTATTCAATGTTATCTGATTCCATTTTCGGACAAATATTTTCATAATTTAGGTTCTCGTAATATAGTAGTTCTTTACATCATGAGCGTTTACAGTCACGAGGAAACATACAGCCGCGACCAGGTCATAGACCGGGACCTACTTCATCCTACTTTAATTTTAATATATCAGGGATTTTTTCTTATTAACTCTCTTAGATGGTGGATATTCTCAAAATGACCTGTGTGATTTAGAGACTATATTAATTATTAATTGTATCAGCATTCGTTTCTCTAATAAATGGTAAATTTCTAATTTAGTATACCATTGTCTCGATTATCCAATCGCATTTTCAAAGATTCCATCTATATACGGACTTTTTCCCTGTAAGAACCATACCATGGGCCTTCGTTCCGGATTCATTGGCGGTCAAATTAAAATGTTGGAACATCAATTGTAAGTTATAAACTATTGTCACGAATTGCTTTTTTACTTGTCACGCCACGCCTTACTTAGCGTGCAGGAGAGTAGCTCAAATACGGAATCGCCCTACGTCAGGTTGAGAAGAAATAATAAAGGAGGCACGTTGATAAAAATAATAACAAGTTTATTTACAAACAAACTTAACAATGGTTAGATTGTACTCGAACAATAATAAATGCGTGTTTTGTTCATAGATGAGTTAAGAGTAGTCACTATACCAAATTAATACTAAATGTATGTCTTCTCGAAGGAGGCTTACTTCAAAGTGTTTCTAGGCCCTTGGTCACTATTTTATTAATAAAGTCTATGTGAGCGGGGTTGTCTTTTATTTATGTATTGATTTTAATATTTATATGGTAAGTCTTTTAGCGTCTCTCATTGACGGAATAGCATTGATTTAGGTTAATCACAGATTTCTAAGGCACTTGCACTACTTCTAAAAATCCCCTTACTGGATATTTTGATATTTTACTTGTTGATTCGACTCTTACTACTTTTTAGAAACCCCCGGGTGCCGTGTACCTATGTACATGTACATCCAGGTTAGGTGAGGACCTTATTATGTGCTATTCTAATCCTAATACTATTGGCGTTGGATGCTAATTTATTACGTTCGATTCTAAGATAAAACTACTTGGCAAATGGCGCTGAACGACGGTTTACAAACAAGTTAATATTTACCAAGAATAATTGAACTGCGACCAGATGTCTACCATGTACTCCGGACGTCACCAGTCCTCGTAATGGCTCAGGCAGTACCGTCTGCAATCGAACACCAGGCACAGCTCGTCTCATGGAGGGTTGGTTCGAACTATATTTTCCCAACACCAAGTTCCGTAATGTTGTAACTAAATAAGGAATTGAATCAAACAAAGTAATAGTCCAAGTCGGGGTTGGACGCCACCAAGTTTACTTTTGTTGGCAAGCCCTATCGATGTTAAACGGACACAGAAAAAAAAACTTGGACATAAAAAGAAACTAAGTTCAAATTCTAATGTCGAAATACGTAAACAATTACCTGTCGAAGACTACGCTATCTGCTTGGTCACCATTCAACATCTACATACACACATACACCCTAATTAATACCAAACATTTGAGGTCAATACTTTATTTTGAATAGTAAAATATAGCAAGCTCCTCTAGCCTATTAAGTAGTTTCTCTGTATAGAAAACTAGCCAGCTACCTCGTAATGACATTTCGAAATGACCCGGTCTAATGACTGACTAGACACACCCCCTAATCAACCTTGACAGTTTGATGTAAAATATTTGAAGGTATCAAATGAAAGGTTATAAAATTTTAAAAGTTCTAGTGTCAAATAAAAGGTTATAAAACTTTGAAAGTTCACTTCTTCGAAACGCTTTGCTGCAACCTGCAACCCAGACGGTGATAGAAATACCGAATTTATCACACTAAGCTAATTTAACTCGTTTAGTATAGCCTTTCCAAAAACCCAAGTTGCAAGGTTCAACATGAGAACGTATTCCTCCAAAAAGGAAACATCGTTATTTTCGATTGTCAAAGCCAAAATTAAAGTAAAAGGTAATAAAATGGATTAACTTCCTCAGATATAAAATGTACTAGGGATAGTCCATAAATCTAGCACCTGTAAGAAGTAGGTAATGTTTCTAAGCTAGCGTAGCAATACTCCACAAAAAGTTATTTAAATATGTATACTTCAGTAGATTATGCTGTATGCTATTACTTACTAAAGAAATTAATCAACCGTTTTCGAAAAATGATCGAGTACTAGATTCTCTGTAAAATTTAAAAGTCTATGCAAAGTATTAAATATCCCTGGCACAATAGTACTGTCCAAGTGTAGTAATATAAATATAAAATTAGACTTATCTCGTGTAACAGCGTCAGACTCCCGAGGTTATATCCGAGAATTAGCCATCATTCTACTCTGTATGTCAAAACAGTGCTGATTAACCAGTCATAGAACACGGCAACAAAGCGCTACCGGAACTCCACTGTAGAATACAGCTACAAAAACTAGCTCCAAAAACCAGCTTAAAAAAAACCAGCTCCAAAAACCCTAAAAGCGAAAATTGAACCAAAACTTACTGGGTATCTTGAGAAAGGCAACGGTCTATATTGCCATTAAGGCGGTTACTAAGACTTAATTCCCACGCAACTGACCTTTCCTCCGGAGTCCTTATCGACTTCCAGTCTACGTCATGTACAAAATACGGACACTCCTCGAGGACTACCTCTCTACCCAAGAGAACTTCTTTGGCTAATGATTAAATAAAAGCCTTCCAAAATCAATAACAACAGTTTTTCTTCTGTTTCCTCTCCTACTGGATCAAAATATCGGAAACAAATCTGTAAACACGTCAATCACTATCAGCTGACATTCAACTAAAAATCCTCATATGTCAATCAAAATACTACCTGTCAGAAATCCTAGACAGGTACGAACTTATCGAGAAAAGACAATAGAGATGGTCGACCAATTCGTTATTCCTCCCCAAAACAACCTTTATAAATAAGAGAATTTTCACCCGTAATAACTTGATCACCCTGTACCCATGTACATGTGTTCACAGATATTGAGGTTGTAGGATAGAACAACTAGAAGTGTACCCAGCTAGATGAGCGGAGTTGAGAGAGACCCCAAAGCCTGATGAATTTGGCTTTTGCTGCGTATTTATATTCTACAAAATGCTGATGGCTGCATAATTACGGATTAAAAGCGCTCCCGTCGAATGTTCTAGTTGTTTATAATTAACTGTAAATGTTTATATAACATTTTTCAAGTTGAAGTTCAAACTTAGGACAGGATGATATTTAATTAGTTGGTTTATGTTTTTTCGTACTTCACACATTCCCCTGATGGCATTGGTCCCAACGTTTTATCCATATTTCACAAAATTTTACTGTAATTTAATATATATTTCGTCAGTGGACTTGTTCTGGCTTAGATCCACCCATTTGCATTACATTTTGTAGTCTCCCATGAAGTCCTCGTGTGGTTTGACTCGCTCTTTCTCTGTGACAGTCTGTTAGTGGAGACTACATCGGGTTCTTCTACTGCTAGTTATACACAAAAGAAAAATTGTTTTACAAGTTATATTAACAATGCTATAATCCTGTCCTACATTTTCTCGTTTGTGACGTTTTTTTTTTTGTCTTATTAACAAAATCATAGTTTGTTAAACCCGGCTATTTACTAGAAATATGCTACTTCCATGATGGATTTATTTCTTTGGAAAACAATGTTTACGTATTAGTAGTCATTCTGTTAATAAAGCAACTTGCTTGTCACGTATTATTTAAATACGCTCCTGTCTTAGAACGCTTTAACCATTTTATAATAAAAGACTATTAAGATAATTCTTATGGACGAAATTCTCCAAACCTAAGTAACTCACCAAAACTCTGTTAGATGGCGAAAAGATATAGTTTCATTTAAAATATTGAGTTAAAATATTTTGCCCTCTGTTGACGACAATCTGCACTTGGTAAACACAGATTTAATTTTTAATGGGGTGTGGTATGCTGTCGGCATAAATATGTGGGACAGTAACAATAACAAGGTTTATTGACCTTGGGGCAGGAATTCACCATTCAAACTGGCAATCCGTTTTGGGAGAGTAAGGAACTGGTTAATACTTGTAGAATACTATTCTCCGATATTGACAAGGTCATTTCTATCTTTAGAATAAAATAAACTGGAAATTGGAGGTTTGGGAGTACGTTATATATTTTAATTCCCTTATTAATTAAGCGGGAACGTGAGCTCGACCTAGACCGAACACGAGACAGCTTTAATTTTTACGTGAAATTTGGTACTCGGACAGTAGGAGACCTTGGAACCTTCCGAGTAGGTTTCAGAAATTTTTATTCGGTCAAAATCGATGACCGTCGTTGAAGCAGTTCGGAGCTGGGCGATTAAAACGCGAGAGAAAAAATGGGAACCTACATCTGACATCGGCGGGAGCCTACCGCCAATAGGTGCCGCGGTAGGAGACAGAGAGGATCGAAATTTTTGTTTGTTTACTTTGATCAGTAGGAGCCGGAATAACCTACCGGAGGAGCCTAACTTTTTTTTTCGGATCGACTTCGAATTTTGGATTTAGACAAAGGTCACGAAGACAAACAAAAAAGTTCTTTACGAAAAAAAGGCAGTATTCTTAGTTTTCGGGATATCGGACCCTAAGCGAGAAAAAACGTAACTCGAAAATTACGGGGCAGACGAAAAAACACTTACTACCAAAAATATGTATTTTGATAGCGTTTAATCTATAGCTGGGTCGTTGTAATTAAAAAAAATCGCTCTTTTTAAAAAAGACGTTTTTTTCGAACTTATTCGCGTATATCTCAAAAATTATTAATAAAAAAGTTTTTATGAATTTTTTCGTCGGACGCTAAATAACGAAGGAATTTTTAAAAAAGGAGAAATTTTTTAAAAATAAATTTCTTTACCACCCTGTATGTTTTTTAAAAAATGTAGTTTTATTATGGCGAGATGTTAACGGATCCCTTTAACCGTTTCCAACTTAAAAACTAACTAATTTTTTCAAAAAAATTACGATAAACAAATCGAGATTTTCATTAAATCGGCTGTATTTATTGTAATACGGTATAAGCGTTATAACTAAACGGTATATAGCAAAAAGATGAGTTTCTTAGGGTACTTTAATGCGCAGTATTTCGTTCGATCGTACGATGTTTCGGTTTTTTTTTTAATTTAACGTAATTTTTCTATTTTCCCAATTTTCTCCGTAGCGGAGAGAGATATCTCAAATCGGTTTGAGCCAGTGAATGGAGTAAATAATGTTGATTTATCATGTTAGCAGTAAAAAAAATTTTTTTCGTCATAAAAATGAGCATTTTCTTCATATTTAGCCACGAAATAGGGAATTTCGTAGGTGGATGATATTTTTCGTTTCGAATACTTTAGGAGGGAGTTTTTGGGAATGCCGAATTCGATTTTGGCATCGAGACAGTCGTATGACATTTCTATACAGAAATATTTAGAAAAAGTAGAAATTTTGAAAAAAAAATAACACCCTGCATATACTTTTGAAAATGTTATTTTAATGATGGTAATATGTAAATGGCTTCCTTTAACCATTTCCGAGTTAAAAACGAACAATTAGGACATGTAGTTGGAGGGTACGTTTTTAAGTTTTCTTACCCACAGCCTGATTTAGGCAAACCATCTTTCATGCAAGCGGAATATTAGCAATTTTATATTATTAAAAAAGAACGTAACCGGCGCGGCGGCGGCGGCGTCTTCTGCAATACGTGGATACGCCTGCATGGCAGGCGTGGGTATGCTGCTGCTACTATAACCGATTGAAAAAGTGCAATTGTTAAATGAATATAAAATGCACACATTTTGCTTCCCATCGTTTGCCTTGGGAGCTTCGTGCTATGGCTATTTTAGAGTTTAACTCGATATATCTACCTAAAATCATTTTATAAATTATAAAATGATAAAATGTAGAAATTAATTTGAGAGAAATTATTCATTCTATGCACAGCGTTTGGTAGGTCGATGCGTTAATTTCAATTTTATACTTAGATTAAATTTAATATAAAGCACTGCAATACATATGTATTGTTGATATAATTTTTTTAATGTTTTAAGCAACAATACAGCTTAAACTTGGTTTAAAAATTTTTGCAATTTTAAGAGGTTTTGTTTTGTTTACAGAAAAACATTTTAATTTTAAGTTGAAGAAGTAGTCCATAATCTCGCAGTGAACAAGACTTTTATTTCAGTTCTATGTTAATTTTATTTCGTTTTCTTACTTTCCAAATATAAACACAACAAATGCAATGTATAATTAAATGTCTTCTATTTTTTTCCTGTCGCATGTCCCAGCTCACGCTATATGTTTAGGTTAAGACAAGTCACATTCCCAATTTAACGTATAAACTTACCAAACATTTTCTATCGAGCAAAAAATAATATGTCACAACTTTTGTTAGTAATGCTTACCCTTTTCAGAAACATAATTTGTGTGAATATTTGCATCTACGACAGCTTTTTAATATTTTCACTTTCTTGCCAAGCAGATTGTTACACAAAACAAAAAAAAATATTTTGCAGTTTATCGGTCGCAATGTCGCATCTAATCGAAACCGCACTAGACTTTGAAAAAAAATTAGGGTGTACAGGGTGGCCCGTTTAAGAGGGGCCTCGAAAACTACGGGGGTTGGAAAAAAAATTTAAATACAAAAGTTATTCCCAATAAATTTATCTTTATTTTTTTGTATTATTTAAATCGTCACTTTTTTATATACAGGATGGTCAAAGAAAGTTACACTTTTTTAAACGAAACACCCTATATTTTATTACATTTTTGGATTCTACTTAAAATTCTAAGCATATTTGTTGTATGATGTTATACCTCTAGAGTTACTAGTTTCACAGCTATAAGCAGTTGAAAATCGGTACTTTGGCGACTTTTCACCTTGGTAGCAAGACCATTAAAGATGGAGTAAAATGAATTCCACTTTCCTATTTTAACTTTCCAAGAGCTATCTGATGGTGCTAACTGATGGTACTTACAGAGGTACCAGATTTGGTACCACCTGCCAATTAGTACCATCAAATAGCTCTTGGAAAGTTAGGATAGGAATGTGAAATTAATTTTACACCATCTCTAATGGTCTTCTTGCTACCAAGGTGAAAAGTAGTCAAAGTACCGATTTTCAACTGCTTATATCTGTGAAACTACTAACTCTAGGGGTATAACATCATACATCAAATATGCTTAGAATTTTAAGTAGAATCCAAAAATGTAATAAAAAATAGGGTGTTTAATATAAAAAAGTGTAACTTTTGTTGACCATCCTGTATATAAAAAAGTGACGATTAACACAATACAAAAAAAATAAAGATCATTTTATTGGGAATAACTTTTGTATTAATTTTTTTTTCCAACCCCCGTAGTTTCCAAGATACGGTATAGGCCCCTCTTAAAAGGGCCACCCTGTACATATTCCATTATAAAATTAAATTTTTTGTCAGGCACACCTATTGATTCATTTAATAGTTATTAAGGGGATTGCGTAAATATTTAGTAATTTTCTGATACCTAAATTATTACTTTTATTTAAAATTTCATTGATTACTTCAATTAACCAGAAGATTATATGAAAAGTTAATTTATCATTTCAATTGATCAGCAAACTATTTGCAAAATTTCCTTTTAATTAACAAGAGTTGACAGATGGCCAATAATGTATATGTAAATTAGGTTTACCTTCTCAATTGATCTGCAGTCTATATTAAAATTTTAGCAACTGACTGACGGTTTATAACAAACACTAGATTTATCGTTTTATTATAAAATAATAATATCATAACTACAATCGCAAACGAAATCCGGAGCATTTAAAGATCCTTTACACAAATAGTGCACTATGTAAAAATCGACCTCTCCTATTGGTCCATCCATCTCGTATTACGATATGTCTGCGTGATGCAATCGATTTCTATCGAGAGTTCTAGTGGTGTAGAGGTTTAGATCGTTGGGTCTCACCTGGGGAACGCGGGCTCGAACCCCGTCGCTTATTTTTATTATTTTTTAAAGATTATGTTTCTAAACAGCTTTTTTTCTTGATTTTGGGTATGTCTTGGGTTAGATTGGGTTAGCACCTAGTTAGTTTCGTTTCCTTGAGCCCCCGTAGCGAGCGAAGCGAGCGGAGGGCCATGCGGATCGACCAATGGGAAAGGCCGATTTTTATATAGTGCACTATTTGTGTAAAGGATCTTATCATGCAAATCCGGACAAAGTGGTCAAGGTCAACTTGTTTCCTAACTAGTCGCCGCCGGCGCTTGAAAAATAGCATCCTTCTGTTAGTGTTTGAAAGTACTACGGTCATCCAGAGCCCTCTGCTGATATTCATGTTAACTTTGTTAATATCGATTATTTATTTGCATTTTTCAGGATAATTTAGTTTCCGTAGCGCTTCGTAGGTGGAGACGTTCCTGGGGCGATTTTAAGCGACGGAGAAATTTTAGCATTGCGATTATCTTAATAGTCTTTTATTATAATATGCTTTAACTTACTACTAATTACATAGGAAATCCCGATTTGACTTCTTTAAGCTTACTAACCTATTGTACAGTATACCTAATTGTAACAAAAACCTATCCGTTTTGAGAGCACCACTTTGTTCCTTATACCGGCTTATAATGCAATCTACTTTTAAAACTAGAGTTTATGTCTATGCCTTTTTTCACAAAATTGCCCTTATTATATGATATCTCCTCCGTTAAGGTGTATCCATCTCAACAGAGTTGACATTAATCCATTTTCTTTATATTGGTTAGTTTGGAGTAGGGCTGGTTAATGGGGGTTTGTATATAAAGATAATGAATTTTTTGGCCTTATAAATCAACTTATTGCGGCCCTGTCTTAAAATAAATTACCTATATTAACAATATTACGGTTTATTGAACTTATTCCTTATTGTTCACAACGTGAACGATGAAATTTGGGCGATTAAAATAGCTTATAGTAATGCTTGTATCCATATATACATTGATATTCAATATACCTGTATTGCGCAGGGGCAGATCAAATTACACACTTAAATATATACATTATTCACAGCGTTATCAAATTTGGCATTTTTTCATAGTTCTATTTTCTTATTTCAATCGGGATGTCGTAACATTTTTGGGAAATTTGTTTTTTAAACAAAATGTAATTATTATAAGTCAGCAATGTAAGAATTAAAAATTATTGCGGATTTACGAATGAAAACGTTTAAAAACATAGTGATACAAACTACATAAATTATTAAAATGCTTATGATATAGAAAAATTCGTGCACGTAAGGTTGTAGTTATACAAATTATCTTAAAATACTTATACTAGTAAGAGAATTTTAAAAAAGATGAAATTGTTAAGTAAGATGTGCAATATGTGCAGCATGAACTCCCACGCACAAACTAATTTTTAATTTTTACTGAATCCACGCAAAAATCACATATATTCAAAAATAAAAATCTATCTAAACTGAATGGTTGAAGCAGGATTAAGTGTGCTTAGATAAGTGAGTATCAGTAGCAAATGTATAATAAGCAATTATAAATGTAAGAAACAAAGTTACTTAAGTGGCAACCAAATGTTTACTCAACTTTAATAAAAAACTAGTTGAATACTCGTAAAATCTATTTATGTGGTACCAATAGTATTTAACTTAATGGTTAATTTTTGTCTCTCAGTATGTGCTAACTACCAGCCATTGTCTGATTAACGCATTCAAAGCAAAATAACATTCGTTTAGAATGGGGTGTGGCTTTGTTCGATTTAATTAATACGGCGGAAGGGTTATTTTGTGGAGCCAATTTGATTACGATTTAAAATAACTTACACAATTTTGCTGGATCTATACTTAATAAATCTATTTTACCCCAACAATATGCCACTCACATATAAAATATTAACAGTTTTGCTCCTGCTATTCATAGTCTACCATGAAACATAATACATAATTTATTTGCCTCAAATATAATCCATGTTTATGTCGTTATTAATAAGGCCCATTCTCGATATTTGCTAATGTTAGAAGTAATTATGTAATTCACAAAATTTTAAATGAATTTTATATATGCGCGTCACGCAGCTTCCACTACATTCTAGGTTATGCATTATTTAGTAAATTCAGCCAAAACCCTCATGAATAAAACATTGTTGATATGCCACTGAATAAGTGTCGGTATGTCACTGAATAATTGTACAAAACTTGAATTAGGAACAAATGTTGTTTGACCGAAAATGCTTCATTTCCAAAATAAAGGATGCCAAGCAACTGGCACAATCTTGATGTTTTCAAAAAGAAAGTTCGAACTTCGTCCACAGCTTTAGTTAATCCACTTTCCTCATAAGCAGTTTAGGGTCTAAAATTATCTAAACTGGTGGCTGAGCTACAAAGGTTCACTCACTAAAATTTAAATTTTACCAATTTTTATGACAATATAATTTTCAACAATAGGATGGCCGACTTTGTTGTTGCATACTATTTAGGCAAATAAGTACTCTTTACTTTTTAAGGAAAAATGTAGTTTGTCTATTTTGTTAGCTTCTAATTTTATTTATTTATTCTCACCTCAAATTTAAAGAAGCTGGGATTGAAGTCAAATAAATTAGACAAAATTTCAGGAGGTAACCACGTTACTTTGCCTTACTTAAATGTATGCTTGACAATAGCGACTATATTAAAAAAAATAATTACTTGTTGTAGATGCTTGGAATAATTCACTTCGCTTGAAATAATATCTGAGGTACATTTACTATTGAAAACTGAATAAATTTTGCTACGATATGTTGCGTTTACAGTTCTTGAGTCCACTACGATGTAATATCAACTACTAGTGGAGAACTCTAGATGCAAAAAAGGGTTTAGTTGTTGTCTATATGTCGGTGTAATCAACCAGCAGTTAAAATATAAAAAACTAATTCTTAACTGCCATTACAATTCGATCTGTTAATCTCGTTGTTGGAGAAACACCCCAACATGTGTATTTACTTATAGTTTTTCACCGTATAGTTTGATGATAACACCATGTATGTCGTAGTATGATTGAGTCATAATTAAAACCCAAATAAATATATTTCACCCCAGGTAAACGGCAATTTGTGCATTGTATTTGAGTTACTCCTTAGTCCGAGCCTGGATTGTCGTAGAATAGATTCCATTATATGAAACAATCGCTGGAAAGCAAGTTGCCACTATTCGTTAAGGAAAACGTTTTTAAAGTTTAATGTTTATATATCTTTATCTCCGTCAATGTTGTGTAAACAACAATATGCCAAATAAAGAAAGAACATTTTTCTACCCTCTCAAATGCATTCCGCGTCCATGCAAATATCCCGCTCTGTTCGCCTGTCCGCGCCGGTAGGAAAAATTTAAATTAGTTGAAGGTTGGAGACGTTGGAGCCGAGAAGTCGAAGAAGTGCAGTATAAGCATTCAACCGTGAAACATCGGCCTCAGTAGCCGCACGCTGCTTGTGTTTAGCGCCAAGAACATCTACCAAGTCGTAGCCCTGTTTGGTGCCAAGATATTTAGCCATTTCCTCATTTGTTTGCACAGATATTTAGAAAATATCACGTGTACTCTGTTCCCCTTTTCCAAGTTTGGATAAGGGACTCCTTTGGGCGTTTTCTCAAGAAAGAAACGTAGCGTCTCTCCTTTCGATGAAGATTTAAAAAGGTAAAATGGCGTTTGGAGAATTGTAGTTAGACAAATCTGTTCCTGTACTTAAGATTCGAATCAAGTTTCGAAGTCTTACATCCCTTGCCTGGGTTGAGAGAATTACAGAAGAATCAAAGTAACAAGATATTTTGTATGAACGGAAAAGTAGTTAGTTAATTAAAATAAAGTTGATTAAATTCAGTAAAGAAAGAAGTTTATGTTAAATTTAAATAATCAAGAATTTTGTTAGATATTTACTAATAGTTAACATAATGTAAAGTATTTAGTTTTAGGTGTGAAAGTGTGAATGTTTGAAAGAAGTTAGAAAAATCATTTTATTTACTGATCATATTTAATGCAAATTAAATCCTGGGTAATACCTAAAATATATGTTTCAATTCACACCCTATGAATAAAATCCCACCAACCTATGTTAATACAGTTCGCTAATTAAAGTGGTCAGTTATAAAGTTAATTACCACCCCCCCCCCCATTTTGGTCATAAATGATTGAAATTTAAATGTTTATACTGACCACTGGTCATACAGAAACTCATGGACAGCGGTCCAGGGAACTCCTTAGCGTCCGTACGTGCGATCGATAAACACAGTAGACTTGACCCCAAGGAGGCCTCTTCAGCACCTGCACAATAGACTTCTTAGATCAAAGAAGGACCGGAATATTCGCGTACAAAAAAAAACCTCTAAAATATGAACATATTTAAGGTTTTTCCTTAAAACTCAAAGCAAGGAGCATTTGCAGGCGGAGAAAATAAAGCCCAATCTGCTTATAACTTTAAAAATCAGCTAGGCTGCTGCACAGGATGGTAGAGACAAAGCCTCTGCAGGGAACAGAAGGGTGCTTCACTAACCTAACTACCGCGACGCCAACACTGCCAGCCACAAAGCTGAGGGTAACTTTTATCACATTTTATCGATGGAGAAGCTGGAAACAAGGTTACGCGCAAACTCCACAGGATGTTTTTTCCAAAGTTTAAACTAGGTAATCTACTACGACCTACATTCCACATTTCACACATAAAATCGCAATTCCCCAAGATTTTGACCTGACAAATCTTACTTAACTTAAATAAATACCCTAGCCACAACTTAGTCCGTGAAAGAATAAATCACAAAAATTAAATGGTGTTCAAGATAATTGCGGAATTCAATACAATTTGCAACGTTTTAAGACAAGATGATTCATTTTTGCATTCGCTATTAACAACGATAAGCACATAAAAAGTCCTGTAGTAAAATATAATTACAGCTTCGCAATCTGGTAAGCTTAAAGATTACTAGTACTCAAAAATCGATACCAAAACGAAACTAAACGTTTTGTCATCAGGTGTTGCTATCCATATTAATAGCCAATATTATTATGTTATTCGTTTTATACTATGCCAATTTACATGTAACGGTGTAAACATTTATTTCGCTACTATTCAATTTGTTTTCATTGTTCGTTTAATACGTTACAAACTTTTCCGCTTTTTAATTTTAAAATGATACCTGCTTATTTAAATCCACATGAATTCCATTTCAATTAAAACATTTATTTGAAATGTTAGTTGTGTTCTATCGTTTAAAATTTTTTTGCCGTGCCTGCGCTTTGTATAGACCGCCGTCGGCTAATTTACCTCTATCACTTGAAATTTTGGAAAGTAGCTTAATCGATCTGTTGTTAAATTACGACATACTTGTTTTTGGCGGTGATTTTAACGTTAACTTTCTGAACACAAGTAATAATCCAGGTTTTACTTACTTTAGCGGCCTGTTGAATAAATATGGTCTCACTCAATGCGTTTCTGACCCTACGCGGCTGGCCAACTCTTCGCAAACTTTGATTGATTTAATAGTTGTTTCCTCGCCGGAGATAGTTGGTGAGTCAAGGGTTTTGAGAATGGATGATATTTCGGATCACTGTCTAGTGAGTTGCGATTTAGTAAACTTTTTTAAACAAAAACCTAAACCTCTTTATAAAACCTACAGAGATTTTTCTCTATTTAGTTATGACGATTTTCTTTACGATTTACGACATATTAATTGGAATCTTATATATACATTTGATGATATTAATGATGGAATTGATTTTTTGAATACAAAGTTGACGGATCTGTATGACGTGCATGCACCATTTAAAACAGCTAAAATTACAAAGCCACCGGCTCCATGGCTTACAGACAATTTGAGGGTCATGATGAAACTCCGAGATAAAGCTCTTTCAAAGTATATAAAAAAACCAAAAGTGATGCAGCTTGGAATTATTATAAACAACTTAGAAACTTAACGAACACAGCTGTCAATGCTGAGAAAAGGGCATACCTTCAACATGCATTTCGGACTGACCCGCGGAGTTTCTGGAAGACTATAAAATTTTTAAATATTTCCTCACAGGGTAATGATGTTTCTTGTCATCTGGCCAAAAGCTTCTCCGCCGATTTATTCAATGATTATTTTGTGAATAGTATTCCGATTTCTGCTGGTGGTGATCAGGAATTCATTAATCGCAATTATGTAAACAAATCTTGGTTTCGGTCCGATTCTCAACGCTTTGAATTTCAAAAGGTTTCGGAGGCAGTTGTTGAAAAAATTTTAAACACCATTAAGAGCAAAGCTGCAGGAGTTGACGGTATTAATATTAAAATGCTCCTATATGCTGTTCCTTTTCTGTTGCCTTATCTTACTTTTATAATAAATAAATGCATAACAACACATCAATATCCAAAAGGATGGAAAACGGCTAATATTTTATCAATTCCCAAAATTTCCAACCCCTCTGAAATTTCTTACTTTAGGCCAATAAGTATTCTCCCAATCATGTCAAAAGTTTTAGAAAAAATAATTGCTGCTCAATTAAATGAATTCTTACTATTTAATGATATTCTACCTGTTACTCAGTCTGGTTTTCGTAAGGACCACAGTACAACAACAGCTCTGCTCTCAATTACTGATGACCTTTACAGAGCTTATGACGACAACAAGAGCTCCGTCTTGATTCTTCTCGATTACAGTAAGGCATTCGATACTCTGGATCATGTCATATTGAACACCAAATTGAGATACTTTGGACTAGGAGACGGTGCTTTGACGTTTTTTAGTAATTATTATAAAGATCGTCAACAAAAAACAACATTTGGTGGAATTTGTTCTAATTATCTTTCAGTTAATAGGGGTGTCGCTCTGGGTAGCATTCTTGGTCCGCTAATTTTTACTGTTTATATGGCTGATTTTCCTCAGCTTCTGAAGCACTGTAGTGTTCATCAGTATGCTGACGACACCCAGCTCCTTTTTTCTTTTAATTCTGATCAAACTGATCATGCAACAGAAGATATTAATGTAGATCTTAGATTGATGTCCAGGATCTCGAATGCTCATGGTCTCATTTTAAATGAATCTAAATCACAACTCATGGTTGTCGATAGAAAAAAAAATCTCATTAATTTGAGAGTGATGCTCAATGAAGTTTTGCTGCAGCCAACGCCTGTTCGTAAGAATCTTGGTGTATTGTTGGATAACGAATTAAGATTTAGCAGTCATGTATCGTCAATTATTCAAAAATCAATTTTTAAATTAAAATTGCTTTACGTTCACAGACATTCTTGACCCGAATATTAAATTGAAATTGACGGACTCTTTGGTGCTTTCACATCTAAATTATTGCAATATAGTTTATTGGCCGAGTTTAACCCAAAAGGACAAAAATAGTTTACAAATGATACAAAATTCTTGTCTAAGATTTTCGTTTAACCTTCGTAAATCTGATCATATTTCGCAACAGTTTTCTGCTTCTTATTGGTTTAATATTCAGGAAAGATTTGAAATCCATTTGGGTAAATGCATCTATAAAGTGATCCAAACCCAAAGACCGATATATTTATTTAACAGACTGATCACCGGCGCGGATGTCCACTCACGTATGACCCGTCACAAGCACTTAATTAGTATTCCTAAGTACGGCACTGCCTTCTTCCAACGTTCATTTTCTTACAATGCGGCCAGCCTCTTCAATTCATTCCCGACCTCAGTCAAGCGAGCCTCCTCTCTCGAATCGTTTACTCGGTTATTAAAATTGCATATAAAAAGTAAGAGAGATCGATAATTTTGTTTTTAAATTACTGCATATTATATAGATGTAATATTGGTTAATAAAAATATTTTTTTTTATTGTTAAATCATTTTTGCAACTATCCCTCTTCCGGGTGGTTGTATGAGCAGCTACGCTGAATACCGCCACCCTTTTCACAGAATTGATTGTATGTTTTATTTTTCGTAATATAAAGGCATTTTTATTTATTTATTATTTATTTATATCAGCCTTCGTATTTTAAATGGAACACCCTATATATTTTTACATTTTTATATTCTGCGTCAAATTCTAAGCCTGAAGGACCCTATTCGTAAAGTCATTAGTTTAAGAGTTAGAAATAAATGAAAATCGAGCTTTGGGACAATTTACTGTGAGGAAACGGATGGAGATACAAAATTTCTATTAATATGAAAGTTAATATCAGATACTGGCAATACTGCTGTCGTAAAAATAATTTGAAACGATAAACCACAAACAACTTTGACCACAACCAAAATTTCAAAGTAGCATTTTTGCGACCTTCAGAAACGTCTAATAGGTCATCTAATTTAAAATTGAATTTAAAGGCCTTAAAAACATCTTTTCACACTCGCACCCCACAGACTGTGAATTTAATATCGTAACCACAATCCGAAAGTGTGGCACAATATTTTGTAGTATTGGTTTTTACATACTTATAATATACTTTATAATATCGCTGAACTGACACTATACATTTTAAAGCATGTAGTACTTTTCATCCGAAAAAAATATCCACAACATCCAATTATAGATTTTACTTTCACCTTGAACCCTATTCAATATGTCTTTTAGTTTACATATCTCTTGAAAATACTCAATTTACGATATATTTCCATTATCACTGTCAGATGTCTATAAGATACGAAAATAGTAAAGTATTCAGGACATCAGCCGGTGTAACTGACGTCTCTTACCGGCGAAGTAGACCGTGTCTTTTTCTCGCAGCTGTTCTAGCTATCATTTTATATTGGAACGCTTTCTGACGTATATCACATGAATCCTATTTCAAACACTCAAATGTCAGCGATGGAAATGAAAAAAGGGGAGATTTATTAAAGGGCAGTATTTTGGTCATTAACACACGACAAAGCTATCATGAAAGAACTATGAAGAATTTTTTATTTGGTGTTTTTTGTAAGATCGACAAGTAAATTAACTTCGAAGATGGTTGAGATATGAACAAAAATTTTCTCTAAAAATAAATTAGTTGACAAACTTGAAATCCTGATAGAGTTTTGTCACATTGTAAGTGTATCATTTAAATTAGCTTTTACCTCTATGAATACTGCAATGCTAACAACTGGCAGTCAAAAAAATGTCAAAGTTATTTCAAATTATTCTTTGAGTTGTGGCTTTCAGTTTTCTAATATAATTATGCCTTAGTTAAGCCCGACAGAAAAAATGAACTTCGTAACTTTAA
Source organism: Pissodes strobi (assembly GCA_016904865.1). Taxonomy (NCBI): domain Eukaryota; kingdom Metazoa; phylum Arthropoda; class Insecta; order Coleoptera; family Curculionidae; genus Pissodes; species Pissodes strobi. The sequence goes on along the minus strand of MU184040.1, from coordinate 17,642 downwards.
TTCAAGGAAGATGGTATGTGAAACGAGCGGCAGATATATAGGTTGCCAACTCTTCATCTTGTAATTTTATCTATTTAATTTCACCTCAGAGTAGAAGAAATTGGAAATGAATCAAGACCCTCTTCAAAGCGAATAAATCTTTCGCCCTAAATTTCTGGACAAATTATGCTTATGCGATATATGTTTTACAGTGTGACAGCGTTTGTTTAACCTTTACCTATCCACGTGACCGGGAGGACGCGATTTAAACCTTTCCGGTGAGTGCGTTGTACTGGATCTCTGTCGTGACCGTTGGCCGGCGGCGTGGAGCACAGCGGCCATTGCTTTTTAAGGGTCCTGCAATGCGCCGACTATCGCTCACCACACACATAAGACCAGTGCTAAAGACTCTAAACTACCCATCTGTCCCCGCTCCGATCCTATCCGACTCTTCTTCTCCTCCCCATTTCCGTACTTGCGGAGAACGTTCGATTATCGCGTGGTTTCTCTTGCATTGCTTCGCACCATCAAGACACACTTTCAATCCCAACGCATAGGGCACAACCACGGCCGTAAGAAAGTCAAGGGAAATACAATGCTTAAATCCACAGAGCCCAGTACACCATATTTTAACCCTTCCGCTCTCTTGCATTCCTCACACACGTCTACGTCTTTCCTTGGCTCCGCTAGCTGGTCCGCTAGTTCCGGCGCGCCTGCTCAGTATAATACTACCGGCGATGTTCGGTTGTATTAAACTGAGCAGGCGTGTCGGAACCAACGGACAAGCTAGAGGAGCAAAGGGAAGCCGTGGAGTCCCGCGACATTCCTCCCCCGGAAGATTCTCCGACACTACACGGAAGTAAGGCTTGCGCTTACTTTCAGAACAACGATGATCGATCTTCGGAGGGAGTTTACCGGGTCTGGTAACGCTCCGGGGAGGATAGTTGACCTCGCCCTTGTAGGGCGTAGGGGAGTCACTTGTGGCTGCCCTGGGGTCCTGGCTGTCCTCCTTGTCGAAGCGTCATGGGCGTGGGGCGCAGAAGGGGCATACCCGTTGTCCTCACCTAAAGATGGCAGAAATGCACTGGGAAGAGGCGCCGTGCCAGTTCGTATAAGAAATGCTGAGACCGGTGGAGCAAAAACAAATCTGCCTTAGTGGACATCATTCTATTCGGTCGCGACCTCTTAAAAAAAGAAGACTGTTCGCCGATGAATGAGGTGCCCGTCCTCTTTGGCGGTATTTTGAAGTCCGCCTCCCCTGACGACTCGCAGCCGATTACGGACCAAAAACCGACATGGAAGTTCAACCCGATAACCGTAACCAACGTAAAGACATCCATCGGGACGTGGAAGAACTCGGCCCTTGGACGGGACGGCGTCACCGCCTCCAGGGTCAAGTGTCTACCGGTGCCCAGTTGGCAACCGGTAGACACCCCAAGTCTTTCTCTGAAATAAAGGGTGGGTGGGTGATCGCAGTCAGGCAACTAACTGGCGACCTATAACCATTGGACTTGCGCGCTGCGGTCCAACGCATCCTTCACCGTGTCATTCACGCCCGAATATGTGACTCTTGCACTTAAACCAAATGGGGTTCAGTGAGGTCGATTGAACGATGTCAGATGTCCTAGTGCTCGATCAATACATGAGCACGCGTCTTTTCCAAGTCAAGGCGTATGATGTGGCGTCGTTAGATGTACGTAAGGCACTCGACACCGTTTCTAATTGATCCATAGATCGTGCGTTGCACAGGAAGTGGTATTCTGTACTACTACAACACTGAAAGCCTTAGGAACACGGTGACTGGTTTTACGGTCGACGATGTTCAATCTAGGGCCCTGACCATGAGTAGAGAAGTCTGACAGGCTGGCCCGCTCTCGCCACTACTGTTTAACTTGGTCATTGACGAGACTCTGGAGAGGATCAATGCTGGCTTCGAATGGGGTACCAGCACGGCCAATTCCAAGTGAGGGCTCATGACCTTTGCGGATGGCCTGGTACTACTTTGCCTCAAGCGGGTCGACGTGCCCTTAGTACTAGACGATGTTCACTCTTTCCCCCGGAGAAGGGGCATATCAATTACCTCGGGGAAGTGCATTGCGTTGTCCGCGGAGCCATTCAGAGGCAACAAGCATCCTATTGCGGTGACCCGGTCGATTTTCTCAATAGGTGGTCAGAAAATTCCCGCGGGCAACTTCAGATATCTAGGACGTCAGTTTGGGGCGTCGGAGGTGGAGAAACCCAATGTGCCGATTTGATGGTGGTTGCACCTTGTGGGACAGGCACCGATAAAACCAGATCAATAAATCGAAGCTTCTATATGGCTTGCAAAGTAACAAAATAACTTCGGTCGCTCTTAAAGACAGCGACCGTCTAATCAGGGTCGCCGTAAAGCAGTTTGTGCATCTGGCTAAAACAACACCTGATAACCCGATCCATGTCAGCATAAAAGACGGAGGGCTAGGTATCGTTGAACGGACGAAGTCGGTGTCCTACCAACTCACGGGCCGATTTAAAAAGCTCCTGGAGTAATCACTCCAGGAGCCCCAAACTGACCTGCTTGTCAACGAGGTTCTGCAGCCAGACAGAATGCTGTCTACGATGCTGAGGCTTGCTAAAAGCGGTGACAAGCCGGCGCTTCAGATATGGCGCGAAAGGGGTTGGTTGCGCGGTCGTCCATTTGGCTGGTCGAGTAGTGATTGGGAACGTGCCATGAACTTGTCAGCCGCGGGTCTTCCGTAGAGGAACGAAGAACAGAGGCAAAGCCGCGCGGATTAGTTTGGGCTAGTGGTTGAAACATTTGTCACGCTTTGCAGAAATTCGAACGAGTCAACGACCGAAGGATAGTGAGGCACGACAAGACGTGCGTAAGATAGGACGTCACTGTTCCCTTTTGAGTCAAACAGTCGAGACCGAGCCGCTTATACACTGGCGTCCTGTTCAAGCCAGACCTCGCGATCCACGTAAACGCTCCCACGAACGGCGCCGTCGTGTCCGTAAAAGTTTTCTGGGATTGGGCTGACTGTCCTCTTGCTCAAGCGTGGCTTGATAAAAATGCGAAATATGACCGCGCGGGTTTCCTCGAAGGAGTTCAAAAGAGGTGGCCAGGCAGGTGTTTCCTGTTTCGCGGTGCAATGGACCCACGGACGAAAAACTAAAGCTTAACAAACCCCTCAGGGGAGCTGTGTGCACTCTTGCTTAAAGTGGGGCTCAACTCATTTTTGGAAGGCGAACTTGCGGGAACCAAGCGATTCATAATCCTCCTAACGCCTAACCGTGGTTCGTAGCATGGCAACTACGAAACACTAACGTAAAGACTAACACCAGACCAACACTGCATAACTAACGGATGCAATCTGTAATGACGCTCTTCAAGCCGATCTAGGTCTTTTTGAATTAACTTATCTTCGCTTACTTACCCACTGCACGCATAGCCGCTTCTTTCCCCTGTCCAAAGGACGTTTTTTGTTTGTATACAGAGACACACTGACAGAACACATTCCATCCTATCCCAGCGGTCCTACACGGAACATGATCATATTTTAGGTAATCTAGTAACTAATTGTTTATCGTGTCATCACTTTATTTGTTATATAATAAGTAATTATTAGTAATTATCTATTAAGCTTACTTGTAGCATAACACGTAATTCGTTTTGCGTATCGCAATTGGCTATCATTTTGGATTTCAATTAATTAACTGAGTTCTCTATTAATTGACTTAACAGATACTTTATTTCGTATAGCAATTAACTATTTTCTTATTTTAACTATAATTAGGTAAATTTCATTTTGTATATTTATCTTTTGAGTAATTTTGCGTTACGTCAGCGATATACTGGCATAACAATTTAACTTTCCTCACCTTAATGTTATTGTGCTTCAGGTGAATAGACTTATTTAGATTATTTACCATAAGTAGGTAATTCATTCATTTTCTTTCCTTTAACATAGTTGTTACTATCATTTATGTAATACAGAATACTATAGTGTTATTTTTGATTGACTTGACATCATATTCTTAAAAAAAATCATTATTTCTTCATTTTGATAATAAACAACACTTTCTGTTCACCTATCTGCCTGTTTTATTTATTTTCTATTAATACTAGTGTCCTAGAATGCAAGTGGGTGGTAAGTATAATTAAATTGAAGTAATCGGTCTCAGTTTTTAATTTTTGATTGATTAACATCTAGTTAACTTTTTTGTTGTTGTGAAGCCTAAGCCAAACGAGATCCAAACAACACCTTGAGGATTTTCAGACTTGTGTGGTCTGCAAGTTGGTGGCGCTTTTAAAAATAAATTCACCCCCTCCCCTCTGCTATCCGGCAATTTAGCTAGGGCCTAATTTGTACGTGTAGCTCGTTCTGACCTACGCGTCTTTAAATTTAATTCTTTATAACCTGCTTTCTTCTCACCTGAGATGAATTCACAAAATTAGAAGGTAATAAAATGCCTGGCAATTCTAAAGAAGCTAAAAAACCAAAAATTGTTTTATGTTTCGGATGTAACTTTTTAGGAAGGTGAAAATCTGCCATACATTTGATATCGTTCAACTGTATCGTTGGTGTTGTCAGAGTACAAATAATATCGAGTAGACCCACTCAGCAAAAATCGTTTGATGTTTTTGCATCAAACGCAAAAGCCGCAGCACAGTAAAAAATACTCTACCTGCAGCAGAGAGCAGTCTGTGGGGAGAGATTCAAAAAGTATTCGCTGATGCGCTTTCCTCGGTTATTATAAGACAACGCGACACGAAAGTACACAATCTCAGGGCGTTCGCACACTCTCTGTCCCTCGTAGTAGGGCCTCGGTGGCCACCAGTGGCCACGAACCAGATTGATCCGGATTCGCCCCGTCGCCGTCGCGTCGCCAGACGCTGTCGACAAAATTGGAAATTTGTCTCTAGTGAACCTACCGTATACTTATTTATACCGTGACATTGCTTGTATATTGTCAGTCAGCTACTAAAAATTGATAATGTTACCATCGGAGGCCCTTGATCAATTTTGGGAGCATATCCCAGAGCAGAAGCAGATAGCAGTATGAAATATTAAGTGTTTTGAACCGGTAGTTGCTGGATTACACGACTTATTAACAGGTTAAATTGTCGTCTAAATGATTAAGATCGTTTAGCGATTCCTAATTGAGTGTCTAAAGCCCTGTTTCATCATTGAACGCTTCCTTTTCAACCATCACGTTTGCTTATTTATCTTTTTTGAGGGAGGAACTTTAGGCGGTATATATTTAGTAATTTAAGAGAGGAGTAAAGTTTTCTGTTTAAATGATACTTACCTTACAACATGCGCGGGAGGAAGTTAATTTTCATGGTTCAAGAATCTTATTGCACAAAATTCTTCGCAATTTGGGTTTTAATATATTATTATAGGCTTGTGCAATAGATTGGAAAACTTTTTAACTGAACTTCCTCCACCGCTTGCAAAAAAATAAATATTAACCATAAGTTCCTTTGTCAATGTCAAGTTAGTTCCATGAAATATAATATTGGAACATTATCAAGATCTAACAGTTATATTTTCTATAATATATCATTTAGTAAAAGAAGGAGATTTGTTCTTTTAACATAATGCTCTTCTTTAAATTTCAACGTTTCCAATTTAAACTTCCTTAAGGTAAGTCGTTTAATTTTTTAATTTTTTAGTTAACGTGTCTGGCCGATTTGGTATTTTTTTCCTTAGAAACACACAAATGCAGTGTTTGTATGTAATTTTCAGACGTTTTTCATTGGCAAAAACCTAATAGTAATCAACTGTCTTGCGGAACAGTGGAGCGAATAGGTATGCAGGGTTGGGCAAAAAAAAGTGTATAAAAATAAAAAATATTCGGTTTGGGATGCCCAACACAGAGCCCAAAATAAGACACAAAGCTGCAAAAATAAACCAAAAATTAATTTAATTTATGTGTAATATTAAATTTATTTTAACATTGGAAATGTTTTTGTTTTCCTATTATGTGGTATCAAATCACGAAAAAGTGCATGCTACATTTGGCACATCACGTAATATACGTGAGAGATCGTGTTAATCTGTTTCTGAGGACGGAATCGGTTCAAAGGACAAAAATAAATTAAAGCTAACTGAAACTAACTGAACGTTGATTGAACGACTAACCCAAACTCACCATCCCTTCCTGGAAAGCAAGTTACCAGTTCTATTGCCATTCGTGGGTAATTCTAAATGGAATACTTTTGAAAGGGAAACCTAAGAAAGATCAGTTGTGTGTAGCGGGATAGCACCTACCTACTTAGTAAAACACGGCTGGGCATAATATCAGGCCATTTTGATCGAGTAGCGCATGCTGGGGGGCCTCGGAGACGCCCTGTTCTGGCGTTCGTAGCCCGCTAGTTTGTATATACTTAGGTTAGGTTAAGCCGTGTATATAGTAGATTAGGTGTACATATAACCATGTAATTAGCCAAATAAATGTTGATTGATTGATTGAAACCCAAACTAACTAAAAGTAACCAAAAGCACAAAAGGGGTTCAAATGAATCGGAACAAATTTAAAAAATGAAAGTAAGTTAAAACTAACTCAAAGTAACCGAAATTTGGCGAATAACCAAAACTAGCCATAAAAATTAAAATTGGTTATAGCCTATCGGATCCGGTTCAAATTACTAAAATAAATAGGAACTAACTGAAACTAACCGAAAGTTGATTCAACGACTAACCGAAAGTAACCAAAAGCTCCAAAAAAGGCTAAAAAGTATCGGAACAGATTAAAAATATTAAAGTAAGTTAAAACTAACCAAAACGAACCGAATTTTGGCGACTAACCAAAACTACCCAAAAACATTAAATTCGATTATAACGTATCGGCGCCGATTGAAATGACTAACATTAAAATTATCTGAAATTAACTGAATATTGATTGAACGACTACCCACGACGAACATCTAACCCAACCTAACCCAATCTAACCTAAACTAATCAAAAGCACCAAATATGGCTAAAACGTATCGAAACAGATTAAAAATATTATAGTAAGAAATATCCCAAATTAACCGAATTTTGGCGACTAACCAAAATTAACTAAAAACAATAAAACTGGTTATAACATATCGGAAAGCTGATTGAATGACTAACCAAAACTAATCAAAAGTAACCAAAAGCACCGAAACGAGCTAAAATATATCGAAATAGGTTACACAAATTAAAGTAAGTTAAAACTAACCAAAACGAACCGAATTTTGGCGACTAACGAAAACTAACCAGACACATTATATTTAACTATAACGTTTCGTAGCCGGTTCAGATGAATACTTTGGTTTCTTGACAGTGAGTTTCCAAGGTCGCATCACGACACAGAAAATTTAAGTGAACGTCACGACACGGTTTATGCATAACTGATTATAACGTATCGGAACCCGCTCAAATAAGTAAGATAAATTGAGACTAAGTGAAAATAACCGAAAGTTGATTGGACGACTAACTAAATCTATTAAAATTGAATAGAACGTATCGGAACCAGTTGAAGTGACTAAAATAAGTTGAGACCAAGTGAAACTAACCGAAAGTTGATTAGCCGACTAACCAAAACTAACC
>MU184039.1:81375-162873 GCA_016904865.1 Pissodes strobi | reverse complement strand
TACATTCAGGTAAAAATAATGAATAACATTCTGATGCCTTTCACGCCACCATATTTTTGAAGTGAAAACTTCTTTAGGCGCGTTTTGCGTTTTTTTTTTGTGGGGGTTGAATGAGACCGAGCCGTCACGCGTCATGCTCGGATATGTAACGTAACGCTCCTTCTACTGGCATGTTCCCGTATAGGCAGAGGGCTGAAATTTTCAGGGGATGTAGCCGGGGTAAAGAAGAAGATCCTTGACGAAAACGGGACCCCGTACCTCACCCCGTTTGGCCAGGGGAGGGGGAAGAAAGAAAAACTTAAATAATTAATTTCGGGAGAACGGGAAGAGGTACGGGGTCAAATTTTTATGGAAGGTGCGCCCCATGAAGGGCCACCTTAGACCAAACGGGGGGGACCGGGACTCTAATTTAAGGGTGGCGTTTGGGGGGGAAAACCGTTTTTCGCCTGTATCTCTGCAACGAAGGCTCGGATCGAAATTCTGACAAACGATGACCCCGCTTGTTGAAGTTTTCACTTCTGTCGTGCGGTCTTAAGCACACACCAAATTTTTTTATGGTCATATTTAATTACCTTAACTACCTATTTTCCAAAAAATATGGAAACATTTATACATTTTATTGTATTATTTTGAACATCGAAACGCTATGAACAGATAAGACTTCTTCAGACGAGTTAACTTATCTGTCCTAGTATGGACTATTTTTGCTAATTTCAGATTTTAGGTATCTGGTAGCAAAATCTGGCAAATGGAGAGATCATGCATGTGCTGTCAAGAATCCGGTGAAAGAGAAGCATCAGTCTCACTGTTCTGCCCGAAAGCAAAACCTGGCGAAAGAAAATTTATAAAGGTTTGTTAAATTTTCCATATAAACAAAGGTTCATTTGGAAGAACTTTAACAATAAAGCAAACAACGAATCCGACTTACCCTTGACTCTATTTAATGTCTGCACTTACAAACTCACTACTCAGATACTCACAGTATTTTAATGGATCATTTAATTAATTATATAAATAAATGATCACCTTCGGGAAAAACTGCAAACCAGCAACCAGCAAACATCGGCGATTTTTAGCACGCTGTCATATGTCAAAAAATCTACCATACGTCAAAAGTATAGGAATGGGTCCACACCTGGCAAACACACCGGAACGGAACGCAAATAGACCGTCTCTGATTTCTAGAGCATTATTTAATGCGTTCCGAATGGAGAGGGTTGATTCTACAACTTTTTTGTCGATTTCGAACAATACCAATCCTCATAAAAGTCAAGTTATAAAAACGGGTAAAAGTCAATAGCTAGTTTTGAATGTTCTGTTTTAGACAGTTTTAGAAATAGAATAGTTTTTTTTCTTCTTCACCCACAACAATAATATCATTCCTCTAAGCTTTGCATTATATTTAATTACTTTAAAATTAGAAACCGAAATGCCAAATCGCAAAGAACCAAACCAAGAACCAACAAGTTTAAAAATATATTGACACTGTTAACATCTGGGCTTTGCCATGAGGAAAACATATGTGGACGGTGGACGGTCAGCGTTTTAGTATAATATACATGAATACAGTGTTAACTTAGTTTTTATTGAATATTATTGGTTGTCATTAATCATACACGGCCTAAGTGTACCTAGGAATAATATACGCGGTTATAGTGCAGATCGCGACGCCATATGTCTGCATGTCCCTACGTTCTAGCAAGATTTCTACAATGTCTCGGTGGTGTAGTAGGCAGGGTGCTTGCCTGTCATTCCGGCGCTGCAGGTTCAATCCCCGTCGGTCGCGACAGATGTTTTGTTTATTGTTTTTTTATTAATTTACCTTTTTTCTTAATTTTTTGTTAGCACTTGGTTAGTTCTTGTTGATTGAGCCCCCGTAGCGAGCGAAGCGAGCGGAGAGCCTTGCAAAGCCATAATAATACCTAGCAATGTGAAAGCCAAAGTGGAATCCGCGGCGCTAGCCGCCAATAACAAATTAAAAAAGTTACTTTATCGAAAAAAAAATTGTGTTCATCATAACAATTTTAATAAACTTAAAGAAACACAAAGAAAGATATGTAATACTGTAAGGAATAAAGGGAAAAAATGTACGGCTGAAATTGACTTCGAAATGTATACACGTTAGTAGTGCCATTACCCTCTGGGCTTGAAGTCGGCTGTGGTAGCGCACTGTAGTCACGTATATTATAACTATGAATACTGGGTCGCTGTATGATTAACAGCAGCCAATCAAAAATACTCGCAGGCGGAGCTGCACTGTAAACGTGTATATTGTACAAAAACGCGGACGGTCAATATATGCCAAGCAAATTTTACCTCCGTTCAGTTCGTTCCGATGATTTTTGTAGGTGTGAACGCACTCTTATAGGAACAGGATCACGCTCTGTACCAACAAATAGTGCCTCTATTCTGTTGACGTTTCTAAAGCTCAATACGTTGCGTGGACGGGGTCACAAGCCTCCAGAGTTGTTTTACATTTCATTTTCACTTTATGTCTGGCCCTCTGCTCGCTCTAGGGCGCAACCAAACAAAATTAACCCAAACCATGCCCAAAATCAAGATAAAAACCTTTTACAAACATAACTTAAAAAAGCATGTCTTGCCGCTGGAAGCGAACCCGGGCCACCGTATCAGAAACACAGCATCCAACCACTGATCTACGAGACTACTTGAAAGCAATTCGCTAGACCATAAAAATATGGTGTTTGTCAACAATGTAATGCGCGCGCAACTCTGAAGGCATGTGACCGGGTTCTCAGAAACGTCTACTTTCTACAACCATTTTAAATTTGACTATTTTAAAGAAAGTTTGTTCATATACAATACCTGCAAATATGGTATAAAGAATTCTTATTAACTATCTAAAATAATAATTCATTTCATTCTTGATAGTGTATAAGTGATCAGCCGGTATGCGGTGGCTGAATCACACTCTGACTTTGACCAATTAGAACCGCTTTACACTCTTAGATATATTAGAACCGCTTTCTTACAGGCAAATTTTGAACCTGTTTCAAATAATTTCAAAACAGTGAATTCTCGTGATGATGTAATGACGTCATGACGAAATTGGCTCAAATTACCGAAGCTTTTAGGCGGCTGTGTTTCTTAAAACAGGCATATGTTCTTCATTATTTCTTAGTCAGCATACTCGTATTAGTTTTGCCTACTAACGACCGATTAATTAAAACTAAAATTTAATTCATTTAATTTTGTGACACGAGGTTACGAAATCCTATTTTTATTAATCATCTTGTAATTTGTTCTGGTTTAAATATTTGATATACCTGCGGCCAAAATTGATGATGTATCTAATAAATATTTTGTACTTGTTTTAAACAGTGGTTGGAACATAAGTGGACGCGAGTACACAACCTATATTTCACAACCGAATTGATGCGAAAAACCGCAGAACTTTGAAAATGTCTTCTATTTTTTTATTTGAATTAAAATCAAAATTATCCGCATCAGAATATTATATTTATTTCAACGCGATTAGCAAAATTATCATAATCAATATTAAGCCCGTTTAAATATTACAAAAAAATAAAGGTACAGACTAATATAATGCTTTATACCATAATTCCTACGCAGAATATGAAAAATTATATATTTGTAATCTGAATAGATGGGTGAGCTACCTACGAACAAGCAAAAGAGGTTCCTTGCTTTAATTTTTAAGCTTTTAATTTTCCAAAAACTATTGAACCATATTATTATTTTTTCACCGAAGAACTACAATTATTATTATACTGTGCCTGGAATCTGAAATTCAATTGTTTCAGAAGATCTTACAGCATCTTTTTTCCCAAAAATAGCGGTTTTGCAAAGCTGACAGTAAAAAATGGAAAGTATATTTCTGCCGTTCACTGTATTTTCAAATGATTTTTAGGTCACAACGAAAGCTCCTCTGGATTGTATGTGTAGACCATGTACTGGAGTGGAAGAAAGTGCAATAATTCCTCAAGAAATAGCTGGATATACAGACGAAGGTCCCCTTTCTGGTCATTTTATGAGATCACATGTCCAGTAAATAGTGTATATAGCGATAGTGAAAACTAACAGATATCGTATTTTATTATACCAATGCGGTGAAATGTTTAACGTTAATTAATTAAGTATTTTGTTAGTGTTTACGACAAGTCCACACAACTTTAGACTAATAAAGTAATAAAGACAAACAGTTATTTACATTACTACAAAAATACTGCACCCACTATCTCTACTACCGCATTCGTTCAGATAGACAATAATGGATTAAAAAGGGAACAAGTGTTTGTTTCTTAATTGAGAACTTGAAGTTAAAGTCATTGTCCACAGCAGTCCACCAGTAGAAAAATATCTAAAATAAAAAATTGAGCAAGTCTGCTAATACTCGAGACACTGATATATAAACATATCCTATATCGACATGAAAATCTAATGCCACCTTAGGCCGCGTGACGCCTGAATATAGGCAACCACTTATTTGGAATTGGTTGCCTATATTCTGGCGTTAGAAAGAACACGTTTAACACTAACGGTTACAGACAGCCTGCAAACACGTTCCCGTCACAGATACTGCCTGACGTGCGTTGTTTAATGTTTACATTTGTAACGTTTGCATTAGAATGTCTAATATTACACTTCACGCATAGCCCTCCGCTCGCTTCGCTCGCTACAGGGGCGCAACGAACAAAAACTAACCAAAACTAACCCATGGCATGCCCAAAATCAAGAGAAAAAACTTTTTACAAATATAACCTCAAGAAAATAAAAAAAGGATTAAAACTAACCGTAAAAATCAATGCTAGCGAAGCCGCGGGTAAAGGTTAAAAGTGTCCTATGTCCTTTACTATACTCTTGAAAAAGTAGTTTACGCATGGAAAATAGGATTAAAACTGCAATAATCAACGCGAGTGAAGCCGCGAGTAAAAGCTAAAAGTGCCCTATGTCCTTCTCTATGCTATTGAAAATAAAATAACTGTATAAAATTTGATGATGATCGGTTGAGTAGCTGATGCGTGAAAGCGTAAGAAACAACAAACAAAACACATTCGCATCAATAATATTAGTTATTCGCATTTATAATATTAGTTAGGATTCTTTAATAATACTTACTGGCAGCTTCAATCGGAGTGGATTAATTCATTGCACAAATTCGACACGAAAATCTAATGCCACCAGGGATAAGTTCAACCTATGAACACCGCTTATTCACTGCCAGCTAGTCATCTTGGGCTGGTATCCATTGCTTTGGGAAAGTCAATAACCAAATTTTGCAAATTTTAGAAGAAGGCCATGACTCAATATTGTTTTAAACGTCTGGGCATGCGAATAATGCTTTTGACAGTTCGTTTAATTTAAAATATGCTTTTTTATCGTCTAAAATCCGTTTAAAAGCGATTTTTAATGGCAAAATTGTATAAAAATCCGAAATTTCCGGACTGTTTTAGGACGATAGCCGTGGCTTCGGACGAATTTGTCGTGGATTTTAAAGCGAAAATTACTTTTAAATGCAACCATCTATTAAAAATAAGCTGTGCTATGGATCCAAATACACTGCGAATATAATATAATGAAAATCTAATACCGCCCTAGCGGCTAGCTTTTTAGTAGAAGTGCCATTTGAGTCGTTGCAATCGCGGCCGTCCTTGATTAGCATGCTTTTCAATGCGCAAGGGTTATAATGTCATATCGGTTTACACATCCCGTCCCCACATTTCCGTCCCATTTGCCGAGATTTACCCTCATACCGCCGCGTAAGATGTTTACACATCAAAAAGGAAGACTTTACTGGACAGTGCAGTTTTTCCAAACTAAAAAACAAAACGGTGGCGCAAAAAATTTTACAAACACTAGCCGCTGATGAATCAACAGGACAACTCTTCAATTCTCTTCGCATGTAGCAAGCAGATTTTGAAGTTGTTATTAATCTAATTGGACTGAAAAGAGCGAAAATGGCCACAAACTTTAGAATGGCGATCTCAGTCAAAGAGAAACTAGCGGTAAATTTACGCTTTCTAGCAACAGGAGACTCCTATGTTAGCTTACAGTACCTGTTTAGAATCTCCAAACACATCAACCGATCCATATGCCATATTCACTCAGCGGTTTTATTTTTATTTAAGGTCCAAGAGTTGGCAGTTAGGCGAAGGAGTAGATCAATTATTTTTGTATATTAAAGTCAGGGCAGTACAAATTATATAAGAATAGACACATTCAATCTGTGAGCTTACCAAAATAAACAGATGGATTCTAATTAAACTATTTATTGAAATATTAAAAACTTTCAGACATACCCGCATTTAAACAATTAATCAGATACCCACTATGTTGGGGATATAGTATTGCCCATAAAACAATGAGATTCTCTCATATGTCATTGTGAATTGCTCCGCTCCATATTTATAAGATTAATTAGTATTTAAACAAAATGTACGAGTGCGTCTGCGTATTAGCAGCGTTAATCTTGTTAGATTGTTCGTGATCCGTAAACTGTTAACTCTTGAAAACCCGAAAGAACATGATTAACTGATTCAAATGACTTTTGATCACAAGATCCGTCTCGAAGGAAGAGTGTCTATATAAAACACTATCGATAGCTTTTAAAAGTATCGACTGTATTATTCGATAGTAGACATTAACCGACAGAACTATCGATGGTTCTCGACCTCGTAGTAGGTTTTTGTGCGGTTTCAGAAACTAAACCAAGGCATGCCCAAAATGAAGAAAAAAACTTTTAACACATAATATGAAAAATAAAAAAAAACACGATAAAAGTGAAAACTTCAACATGCGTTGTCAGAATTTCGATCCGAGCCTTCGTTGCAGAGATACGGGCGAAAAACGGTTTTTCTCCTAAAATCCCCTCTTAAATTAGAGCCCCGTTCCCCCCGTATGGTCTAAGGTGGCCCCCTATGGGGGCGCACCTACCATACAAATTTCGACCCCATACCTCGTTCCGTTCTCCCGAAATTAATTATTTAATTAGCCGTATTCGATTCACTACTTTGGATCGATTCAGATCGATCTAACTGAACTTTATTGAACTGATTCCTACTTCCCCCACTCCCTAACAAATGATCCAGCTCACCTGTAAGTGAACCGAAAATGGACCGGGATCACTTAGATCGGTTCAGTAGTTCAGTTAAAAGATGGCATTTAAATGACAATTATCAATCGGCTTTATTTTTTTAATTGTTTTCATAATTTCATTTGACCTTGGTTCACTGAACTGAAATATCAGTTCAGTTTCAGTTCATTTTGAACTGATCTCCAGTCTCAATCGAATACGGCTATTGTTTCCTTCTCCCCCGTCCCCTGGCCAAACGGGAGGGGGATGTTACGGGGTCCCGTTTTCGTCCAGGATATTATTTTTACTCCGGCTACATCCCCTGAAAATTTCAGCACTACCTATACGGGAACATGCCAATCATATCCGAGCGTGACGTTTTTACTGGATTCAATACCCAGGAAAAAACGCAGAACGCGCCTAAAGAAGTTTTCACTTAAAAAAAACACGTCTTGCCACTGGAATCAAACCAGGGCCGCCGTATCGTAAACTCAGCATCCAGCCATTAAGCTGCGGACCAGTTGACAGCAATTCGCTAGACACTAAAAATATGATTGTCAACATTGTAATGCGCGCGCAACTCTGAAGCTCTGTGATGTAGTACGGGAAAAGTCTACTCTCGAACTCTAGATAGTGGTGGGAGCATCACTTCCATGGCAACTGGCAACAGCGCAACGAAGCGATAACGAACCTTCTTTCCTTGTCTAAGAACGGAACTATAAACACTAAACAGCTGTGTGGATGTGGAAGATTGAAGATTGACGTAGATGGTGGTTTAATAAATTTTCTTTAAACTTTAAATATTTTCAAGTGATCTACAGAAAGATGGTCCGACATGCCGACGGGGATGATTATTTGTTAAAATATTTATCAAATATTGCCAATGATTACAAGTGTGCTGTAGGACTAATTTTGGGACAGGTAACAAATCTTAATCTTACTGTCCATGAATCTAGCTTCAAGAGCCACCTGCAAAACAGCAACCCTTTAGTCTGGAATATTTTTGTTTAGCTATGAAAATGAACGAATCGAGCCATACCCAACGTGTCTCTCATGATTGGGAATGGAGCTAGTCGACTGCCATAATTTTGGATCTAGTTTCACGGACTATTCTTAATTTAAATAAATAATCCTTGTGTTAAAATAATAGGTTTTTATCATTTTAGATTAGCTCTCAAAGGTACAGTGTTATTCACTTTGCCAAAACACCTCCCTATCAGAGTGATCAAGATAAAAATGATGAAAAACCTATTAAAAACATTAAGAATATTGGAGAGGTTAACGATAGTTGGATAGCAGATCATGCCAGACAAACAACAAGGATGTTACCTGGTGGCATGCAGGTTCTAGGTATATTTGCAGTCTCTGATGAAGATATTCTGAGTCCTTTTAATTCAAAGATTAAGTCAATTTTAAATGTAATCAATAAAACACTTTCATCACAAAACTACTTATTTGGAAGTGGAGATAATGAAAAATTAGTTCTGCATTATTCACCCAAAAGTCAGAAGTATTTAGCTAAAACTTATGATGTAGTAACTTCCAATATACAGCCTGCAGAATTTAAATTTTTGCAGAAAAGTAATAGATTGGTTAACTTTGAATGCACATATCAAATAGATCATATGTATCATTTGAAACATAATGAAACAACAGGACCTTTACGCAAACACATAAAGGTGATTATAATTAAGGTTTATTTCTGAATGAAAGCAGGAGTGTTATAAATCAAAATTTAGTACTTATATTAAAACATTTGTAGGTTATTTTAGATGATATTAATAGCAACTTGGAGTCTGGAATTATTTTATTTGATAGTGACCTAAAAGATGTAGATGAAAAGATAGAAAACATGAGTAAAAAGAAGAAAGTTCCTAGAGGGTCATCAAATAAAATTGGTCAGGACCTGAATGAGAGTAATAAACCAATATCAGTTTCCATATTTGAGAAGTGTGTAAGTAGTTGTTGGGGCAAAAGTAAAAATGTTGACAAAAATATACTTACTTATATAGACCCAGGTAAATATGTAGGTATCTACTTAAATGTTTCTTTCTGTTCTTGACTTTTAATGAGAAATATCCTCAGGAAAATATAAACTATAAACATTCATTCATAAGTTTGATTTCTCTTGTAATACCTACCTAGTTAATAAAAATAAGTAGGTAATCAACTTTTTATATTTTTAGCATTGAATTTGTGTCTGATATTTTGTAATTAATACATTTATATTTCTGTAACATACTTTGTGTATGGAAACTAGGTTTCTCTAATAATAAAGTATTTTTTACCTAGACTTAGTTTTACTATAAGTCATAATTTGTATCTTCAGGTTACAGCCAATGTGCCTAATAAAGTGGAGCATTTAACCATTGGTGGTCAAATAAGGATCATCGGTGAGGTAGCCTGCAAACTCTGGTTAAACTCCAAATGTACTTTTGGTGAAGCAATCCAGGCTGTGAAGGAAGATATCATGAGAAGTTTAGCAACTAGAATGGAAATGCATTGGGATTCATTGACAGAAGAAGAATTGGGAGAAGGTAGGCAACCTTGATGAGTAAAAATCTGCTTTTTGGAGTAAAATTCAGAGTATATTAGTGCTTTTTTTGGAGCAAAATTCAGAATATATTGTGATTTTTTGTGTACTTATAACATGTTAAAAGACAGAATTATTCTGAAAAGTGGCCAAATAGATACTTTTGCAGTAGATCTGAAATCCTATGTCAATGTTTCAATATGTAATGTCATCCCTATTCGTTTTCCAGATTTTACATTTTCTATTTCTAAAGTACTACCTACTGAAAAAATTATAGATTTATAACTCTGGTTCTTTGTTCCAGGGGAGTTGTGGTTTAATTCTAATTGATTAAATATTTACAAAAACAAATTATTAAACTGTCCCCATATTAAGTTTTCATTTTTATTTCAACATCATTCAGGCATCAAAAGAAAGTATAAGCACCGAACATTAACAAGAGACTAGAAGGTCCACTCTCGGTCGGCTTTTTTGATGTATCGCTTACAAAGGCCAGACTTTAGACGAGATGGTGTGAAACATGGCACACGGCCTGAACCTTCTAGCATGGCACATAACAACCAGCAATATCACATCTGCACAAGTCTGTGCACAAGCTATTCCTTGGTAGGAAATCCATCAAACTGCCACCAGCGCACGGCGTCGTATTTTTACTAGTTTATTTTACTTGCTATTGCAGTTGAATTGAAACCATAGGCGTGTATTTGTCAAATAATAATTGACATAGTGAGAGATGAATGTTATTTATAACATGTGTAGTAAGAAGTTGTACCAACCAGATATTCTTACAAGAAGAGTTTATTTAGATTTCCTGCTGATACAAGGTATGTGGAGTGCTAAAATGTGAAATGGTTATAATTATTATTACATAAACTATTAAGAATATCGTTTGTGGCTGGTTTATGCAGCATAATTTAACTTTAATTCTACGTTTATTTATATTTCAGAAAAATGTCAAAGGAAAATTTTACATTACAACTGCCTAGGTAAAAGTTAAATATTGTATCTCTATTAAAACAACTAAAAGTAAAAAAAGTCAAAAGTCAAAAAAAGCTTTATTATAAAAAGATAAAAATCTCATTTACAAAGCTAACCATAACAATTTTTTAGATAGGTACATAAAAAGTTTGATAAGGATCAAATAAGTAAATTATACAAATACAGTACCAAGCACAAGGAACATAAAAAATAGAAAATAGGTATAAATAGTCCAACAACGGACAGCTTGTTAATAAAATTTACATATACAAATAAAAATAAAAGATGAAATACACATAAACACACGCGCCCATTTTACAGGGAATCATCAAGGAATTCGGCAACATCATAGTAAGCCTTTCTCAAAAGTAATTCCTTTACCCTCCCTCTAAACACTCTGTAAGAATTAGAGGATCTAATATTTAGGGGAAGGTGATTAAAGGCTTTTTTAGCAAAGTAGACAAAGGACTTCATAACCAGAGCACTTCGGGGAATCAATAAAGGAACAACATTCACTTGCCTAGTGTGATATGGTCGGACAGGATCCAAAGAGTTGAAATACTTCTTGTAAACTAGACAAACACTCTCTAGCAAATACAAACATGGAACAGTCAAGATCTTTTGTGAAATAAAAATAGGTTTACAAGAATGCCGAAATGACATATTAAACATAAACCTAAGAGCTCGTTTCTGCAAGATAAAAATTGAAGAGAAGCTGGCAGCACTGCAACATCCCCAGAAAGCTATACCATAAGTAACGCGTGACTCTATTAGAGAAAAATAAGCCGATCTCAAGACGGGTGGCTCCAGGTGGTGAGAAAGCACTCTCAAGGCATAGCAACCAGATGATAGCCTAACTGAAAGAGCCTTGACGTGCTCCTCAAACTTCAAACTCTCATCTAGTGTCACCCCCAAGAATTTGGCACCAGCAGCAGGAAGTATTTGGTCACCGCCCAATGAAATATTAGCCAGAGAACACTTGAAGCTCAACATGTTAGTCTTTGGTGTGTTAAATGATAAATTGTTGCTATTACACCAGGTTCTTATGCGAACTAAATCAGCATTGATCCTTCTCTCCAAAACCCCAACATCACTCGCACGCCAAACAATAGAAGTGTCATCCGCAAAGAGCCTAACAATTCCCTTGATTAGAATGGAGGCAAGATCATTGATATAGATTAAAAAGAGGATAGGGCCAAGAACGGAGCCCTGGGGCACTCCACAATTTATTGGCATTGAGTTAGAGAGCCTGCCTTGATATGACACTGACTGCCTACGGCCATGCAAGTAGGACTTAAACCAATTGCGAGTTATACCCCTAAATCCATAAACCTCCAGCTTCTGGAGCAACAGATGATGATCGACACAGTCGAACGCCTTCGACAAGTCGCAAAATACTGCCGCTGAAAGTAGATTCTCATTTGTACTTAAATAAATGTCTTCAAGAAGAGAGAAAATAGCATCCGAAGTTGATTTTCCACTCTGGAAGCCAAATTGAGAACTGGATAGGATTTTATATGCAGTGAGAAATGAAAGCATTCTTTTTTTAACGAGTCTTTCTATTAGCTTACCAAGAGAAGGCAGAAGAGAGATAGGACGAAAGTTTTCTGGAGAATTAGAGTCACCTCCCTTGTACAGAGGTACAACCATAGCTTGCTTAAGAATGCCGGGAAACTCACCCCTCTCAAAAGAGTCATTTATGACTACCGCAAGTGCTTGCAGCCCAGCATCATTGAGATGAAGTAAGATCTTAACAGAAATATCATCAAAGCCTGAAGAATTTTTACTTTTGAAAAGCCTAAGAGCGTCCACAACCACAGAGACACTTACTGGTGCCAAAAAGAAAGAATTTGAGACCCTCTTGCCCAATAGGTATTCCAGGGGATTTATACCAGGATCGAGCTGAGAAGATAATACGTCAGCAACCGAACAATAAAAATTATTGAAATCGTCAGGAGACAAATGAGAAGAGACTTGCGAACGACCATTCTTTCCCCTAATCTCATTGATAATCGACCACGCCTCTTTCTGTGTATTGTTCGAACTTGCAATTCTTTTGCTGAAATAAACGTTTTTCGCACATTTAATAACCCTTCTGTAAATATTCCGGTATCTAGACAAAAACAAGCCGAAGGAAGTACTGTGACCAAAAAACTTTTTTAGATAGTTGAGGCATCTCAAATTCCTGGCAGAGGTCCTAATCCCCTTAGTCAACCAACCTTTTTTAACATTATTCTTAATATTTACAATGGGGAAGGCCGAGTTAAAGGTATTAATCAGGGCATTGTAGAAGGAATTAAATGCATCTGTAGAATCAGGAGCTACCCAAACAGTCACCTCACAAAGATTGCGGAATTTAATGAAGTTCCCACTGCAAAACAATCGACCTCGACGTTTAATAGATCGCTGAGAATCAAAGGACAATTTAAACCCTGCCACGACAGCCTCATGGTCCGAAATTGAAGCATTCAGTACCTTGCAATAATCGTTTTCAACATTAGAGCACACATAATCCAAGGTAGAAGAGCGTGTACTAGTTACTCTGGTTGGCTCCATAACATGCATCTTCAAATTAAAACTCAATAAAATGTTTTTAATTGAAATACTAGCATTGGAAGTGTAGTCAATGTTAAAGTCACCGGTTAAAATGAAGGAAGCAAGGGGAGGAAGCTGACTCAGAAGTGCCTCCAGGCCCCCCAGAAACTCTGCCAAACACGACGCAGGGGAGCGATAGAAATTAATATGTTAAATATTATTTATATATTGCTAAGCGAAGCTTTACGATTCATATTTTCATCTTTATGGTTTAACCAACCGAAATGAGTCTTGGACAAAAAGATATTGATGTTTTATTTCTTTTATACAGAGCTAGGACATGGGCAATAGCCAGCAACCGGGAGGATTTATTGGACAAGTTGGACAGACTTATACAAATTATAGACTTTGTAGAGAGCACTGAGTTCAAAATGTTTGTGAATAAAGAACGAAACCTACTAAATTCAGAAGCAACACCAACACTATGAAAACAAATTTTAATGCAAGATGGCGGCGACGGGAGATGTTTCTGTGGCTCGCTCCAAGAAAATTTGCGATATTTGCTGTAAAAGTGTAAATAACCCCATAAATTGTGTTAAATGTGATAAATGTTTTCATAGTCGATGTATTGTGCGTAGTCCCGGTTTTGTTATTGTCAATGTAAATACTGTAAACTGTCCTGAATGTCTAAACAATAATGGAGAGGATGCAGTTACTGTTGTTTATGATGCGGCATTCTACGTAAGAAACAATGGTCTTCTTGGCACTTTGGTCCTTGAACTACGTGAGAAGAATGATATTCTCCATGAGAAGATCGAGTTTCTGGAAGAAAAAATCAAACATTTACAGGACCCGGGCGATCTTAAGAAGGTAAACAAAGAGCTCGCCGCGCATGTTGTCCGCGCAAAAACGGGAAACAATACTATTTCCTCTTCTCCTTCTTCTCCCAATATTGGCGGGTGTCACACCCCTGTTCTAGTGGTGACTGGGGGATCCAACAAGAAGAAGATGAATCATAATAATACTAACATAACCTCAAAACCGTTGGCTCCTGCAACATCTGACGTAAATCAAATAAACATAAACAATAATGTCCAAAATCCTGATGTTGATGACCCTAACAAAAACAGGCAGAGCTCCAGGGAAATATTCACACTGAGCCAGGTAAATAAAGCTATTGACAATGCAAAGGTCAATAGCAATTACTTAAAAACTAATATTACTAATATCCCTTCGGCATTTGAATTTTCTGGAGTCAAACCGAAAAGTAATCCTACCCAAAACCAGACATTACAGAATGGACATGACGTGCCTACTTTCGCAGGGGTTGCCGATAAAAGATGGTTTTTTGTAAACAGGGTGCACAAGTCTACAAATACTAACTCAATAACACATTACATAAAAAATAAACTTCAAGTGGAGGATAAAGACTTGCATGTGGTTCATCTTCGGTCTGGTAACCACTTCAGCTCTTTTAAGGTAGGCATAAATCCAAATTATGCTGATCACTTGTCGCAAGATTCTTTTTGGCCTGAATATGTAATTGTGAAAGATTTCCGACCACATAGCAAATATTCTTTTTTCAAGGGGAGACACAACAATCACACAACTCGAATAAGACACTCAAAGTAAAATCATTGAATATATATTATCAGAATGTCAATGGGCTGCGTACTAAATTAGTGGAACTATGTAAAAACGCTCCCACTAATGATTATGACATTATAATGTTTACCGAGACATCCCTAAATGATGACTTCTATGATAGCGAGTTGGGGTTATATGATTATACTATTTATAGAAAGGACCGAAATGCTCAAATCACAGGTAAAAAAAGGAATGGAGGTGTATTAATTGCAATTAGAAAGAGTCTAAAGTCCAGGGCTTTGGATACAGCTAATATACTATCTGAAGAAATTTGGGTAGCAGTTGAAGTGGGAAAATTAAAAAAACTAATATGTTGCATTTACATTCCACCTAACTCTCCCAGTGATTCTTATCAAATGCACTGTGATGTTGTGGAACACATGGCTCATCTATACGGTGATTATACCATGTGCATTGCTGGAGACTATAATCTTCCCAAGATTTCCTGGTCCAATGACTCCCTTGGTACCATGACTTCTGGTTCCTGTGTGGCTGCAGAATCAATTGTGGAAACCTTTCCATTCGTGAATCTTATGCAGCTCAATACCATTCCCAATGCCAATGGTGTTATGTTGGATCTTGTATTTAGCCATGGTGCTTCTGACACAGTAAAATGTGTAGATGAACCTTTGCTGAAATGTGATAGGCACCTCCGGCCCTGCACATTATTCTCCACTGTGATACCTGTTGTGATGTTCTCGAGTATGAAGACTCTATTTTTGATTTTAGTAGCTGTGATTTTAATATTTTAAATGAATTATTATTAGGAATACATTGGGATAATATTTTAACATTAAGTGTAGATACCGATGTACTCAACTTTTATACAATTTTAAATGAACTGATTGACATTTTTATTCCTAAGAAGAAGGTTTTGAATAGGTTTAAATTCCCAGTCTGGTTTAGCGCTGAACTAAAAACCAACATTATTGAAAAAAAAGTTGCACATAAAAAATTCAAATTATCCAAAGATATTGATGACTATAGCACTTTCAGGGAAATGAGGTCCTTGTGTAAGATCCAGGCTGATGAATGCTATAGAATGTACATCAGCAAGACTGAAGGTGACATTTTGGAGAATCCGAAAAGCTTTTGGAAATATATCCATTCCAAAAATCACTCCAATGATTTGCCATCCACGATGACTTATGGGGGGGCCAGCTGCACCGGTGCTAAGGATGTTGCTGATGTGTTTGCACGATTTTTCTCATCAACATATCTGGCTGGCCAAGGGGTACCAATTGTGAATAATAATATACCATCATCACTTAGTAACATGGTACATATATCAAACCTCAGTATCAGGATATCTGATATATGGGAAAAACTAAGCCAGATAGATCCACATAAGTCACCGGGTCCAGATGGTATTCCTCCGTTGTTTTTGAAGAACTGTGCTTTTGCCCTGTCCAGATCATTATGGATTATTTATAACAAATCTCTTTTTAGTGGGGTATTTCCACATTACTGGAAATCATCTTTTTTAGTGCCGGTTTTCAAGAACAGCGGAGATAGGATTGATGTTGAGAACTACCGTCCAATAACACTCATGTCACATTTCCCTAAGATTTTTGAACTCTTAGTAACGGAAACACTCACTTTTCTCTTCCGCAATGTCCTGGTTACCGAGCAGCATGGTTTTTTCAGTGGTCGTTCGGTGGAAACAAACCTGGCCTTGTATGAGCGTTCTGTGTCTGGTGCACTGGAGTCTGGTGGTGTTGTCGATGCAGTCTACACAGATTTCTCCAGGGCATTTGACACGGTTAGCCATGCAATTCTAATAGATAAGCTTTCCGCCTATGGAGTTTGTGGTGGAGTGTTGGATTGGATCTATTCTTACCTTGTTGGCCGGAGGTTGGTCGTGAGAATTAAATCTGCACATTCTTTTGAATTTTGTGCTCCATCTGGAGCACCTCAAGGGGGACATCTTGCACCACTATTATTTAGTATATTCATCAATGATGTCATTAGCTGTTTTCAGCACTGTCAAATATTGTTATATGCTGATGACTTAAAAATTTTCAAGCATATTCAATCTCAAAATGACTCAGTTCAGATGCAAGATGACCTTTTTAAGTTTGAGAAATGGTGCAACAATAATAACTTAAAGCTTAACATTAAGAAATGCAAATATATTCAATTCAGTAGAAAGGTTGATTCTCGCCCTAATGTTTACCAACTTCGGAATTCCACATTGAATAGTGTTACTACTGTCAAGGACCTTGGTGTGATTTTTGACTCTAAACTTTCTTTTGTAGATCACTTTTTATACTGCTGTAACAAAGCACTTAAAATGTTGGGTTTTATTAAACGCAATACTGGGGACTTCAAAAACCTAGTAGCTATGAAGACTTTATATGTCTCACTAGTCAGGTCACACCTGGAATTTGGCTGTTTGGTTTGGTCACCATATTATGCAGTACATATTCAGTCATTGGAACGTGTGAAACATAAGTTCCTACGTTATATTGGCTACAAATTAGACATACCTATTGGTACAATTGACTATAATGAAATATTAAAAGTATTAAACCTTGAGACTTTATGTATTAGACGCAAGAAGTATGAGCAGCTTTTTGTTTACAAAATAATTAATAATATTATTCATTCTCCAGAACTATTAGCTGCAATTCGGATAAACATACCAGTTAGAGAACTGAGACAAACTAATACTTTTAACTTAGAGTTTCATCGTACACTTTATGGTCAACATAATACTATAAATCGTGCAATGTCAGCTGCTAATCAGATTGGTTTGGACATATTCAATACCACAATCTACCAAATTAAACATAGTTCCTAACACATCTTTTGTATTTTATCTCTGGTCCATCTTGAGTTTTATGTATGTTGCTTTTGTTGTAATTTTAATTGTTGAGTCTATATGTATAAATATTTGTGTCTATTGATTTCAACTTGTTCCTGTTTTTGAGTTAGTTTAGCTAGGTTTGACATTTTAATTTGTTTTTTATAATGTACCTTACTTTTTAATCATTATCTTTTAATATTAGTCAAAACTTCTGTATTGATTTTTATAATGGGCTTTATGCCCGTAAATAAATAAATAAATAATAAATAAATAAATAAAAAATTTTGAAAAATATATTCCAGAGGCTGATATTTGCAAAAACTCTTTCAGCGTTTGCAATGCAGTAAATTATCTCCATCCACGTGTAGATTTTCTTAAAACATATTTAATATTGTTATTTATTAGGCTAAGATCATATGTACTATACTGTTAAAAATATTAATAGACATTTTAAAAACATAAGTAGTAAAAATAAATTAACCATATGGCGTCATTGGCGACTGTCATTGTATTAAAGTAACAACAATTGTACATACACTTCATTTATTCTTTGTCTTATTTTATTATGCGATAAAATTTATTATTTATAAGAAGTGATTTTTATATCTCCCTTTACAAAACATTCCTTCATCATCATCATAGTCACAATGTCTTGCGGACACGAAGATTGTCAATTGCTTTGGAAATTGTATTTCGCCATCTTTCGCGGTTATTTGCCAGTTCGGTTGCTCTTGTGACACTAATATCTAGCAATTATTTCGTCGCAAGATTTTCCATATTATCACTTCTATCAATATGGCCGAAAAAGGATGCACGTCGCTTTATATAGTAACGTTAGTTTGGTGGGCTGTATAAGGGACTCTTAGCATTCTTCTCCAGGTCCGCATTTCTAATGCGTCTATGCCGTGGCGATCTGCCTTTCTAACGGTCCAAGTTTCAGAGTCATACAAAAATATTGAAAAGACAAGAGACCGGACCAGCGACATTTTGGTGGTTTTGGTGATATTATTATTACGCCATATTTTAGTCAGTTTTGTCATGGCTGACTGTGCTTGTTGAATGCGCCGACGAATTTCAACCTCACAACCGCCTGAATTGTCGATCAAAGAACCGAGATATACAAAACTTTGGACTACCTGACAACGACCTACTGATGTGATTTCTGGATGATTGTTATGTTCCCTATCTACGATCATGACTTTGGTCTTGTTGTAGGTGATACTGACACCACAAGCTGCACTATATTGTTCTAAGATGTTAAGCAGCAAT
Source organism: Pissodes strobi (assembly GCA_016904865.1). Lineage (NCBI taxonomy): Eukaryota > Metazoa > Arthropoda > Insecta > Coleoptera > Curculionidae > Pissodes > Pissodes strobi. The sequence goes on along the minus strand of MU184039.1, from coordinate 144,048 downwards.
AAGAGTAGTATCGTCGGCAAACCTTAAATTAGATATCTTTATTGCACCAATAGTTACGCCACCATCCCAACCGTCCAGTACCTGCCTCATCACAAACCCGGAATAGATGTTAAACAACATCGGCGATAAAACACAACCTTGACGAACTCCTTTCTTTGTTGTAGTTTGACCAGACATGTTACCGTCAATTCTTACTCGAGCTGTGTTGGGCTCATAGAGCTGTTGTATAAGAAATACCAGATAGTCAGGAACTCGCATGGAGAGCAGAATTTTCCATAGTTTAGGCCACTTTACGTTTTCAAAGGCCTTAGAGTAGACCACAAAGCAGATATAGACTGGGAAGTAATGCACCCTAGCTTTCTCAACAATTTGCCTCAAGTTCAAGATCTGTTCTCGTGTACCACATCCCTTTACGAAACCTGCCTGCTCTGGAGATATTTGCCAGCTAATAAAACCTCTAAACGAGATTGCAGAATATATAACATAACCTTGCTTGAATGGGAGAATGAGAGTAGACGGTAAATTGTCTGCGTTTTTCGGAGATCCCTTTTTATCTACCGGAACAAAGATTGAAGTGCTCCATTCGTCTGGCCAGACACCGGAGGACCAAATTTTCTGACAAATACGATGTAAAAAATGTAGGCCGTCGTCATCTAAGTACTTCAAAGTTTCGGCTGAAAGCGCATCAATGCCTGTAGCTTTACCAGCTTTTAGTTTCCTAACAGTCTGTTCAACTTCCTAAAAAAGAATATCCGGCTCACGCTCGTAATTTAAAAAAGGAGCTTGAATGTGAACATCGGAATAGAGGTGTTCACAATATGTGCGCCACACCTCAATAATCTCGTCCAAGCTAGTGATGAGATGTCCATCGGTGTTCTCAACTGACCAAGTTTTGGGTTTAAAGTCCCGATTGAGACATTTTATCTTTAGGAACATCTCTCTTGGATGGCTTGTGTTGGCATGGGCTTGTATTTCCCTGCAGATTTCTTGAAGAGAGGAGTTCTTATCTTGGCGGCAGAGTCTTTGAATTTCGCGTGTTAATTGTCTATACCGATCTTGCTTTGCGTCAGAATCCAGACCTGAGATCTTAAGCTCTCTACGTTCTTCAGTGACGGATAATGTATGGGTGGTAATCCATGGCTGTTTAGGTTGTGTGCTGCGTTTTGGTTGAGTTGTTTGGGCAGCTTGTGTAAGAATACTCTTAAATGTTAACCACATATTATTGGAAGAAGATTCATCCGTCATCGAGGCACCCTGAGAAATCTGAGAACATTTTGACCTAAAAGAGGCAGTGTCAACGATTTCCGTTGAAAGTTTCTGCTTAGAACGTGGACATACCTTCAGCTTAAGCTTTAGTTCACAAAGAAGGAATTGATGGTCCGAGCCACAATCGGAACCTGGTAGAGTTTTACAAAGACTGATAGATATCTTTCACCTTGTTCTAACCAAAACGTAATCGATTTGATTGCGATATCGCTCATCTGGTGAGACCCAAGAATACAAACGTCGTGGGTGTTGTGCAAAAAGGGTGTTGGCAATTGAGAAGTTGTTGTCAATACAAAATTGGAGCAGACGTTGGCCTCTTTCGTTTCTGGCACCAAGACCGAATTTACCAATATGTGCCTTAAGATGTTGACCTTCTACTGTTTGACCAACTTTGGCGTTAAAATCGCCAAGGACAAGAACCATCTCGCGATTTGATAGGGATGGCCGGTCACCAATTTCACACTGATCTCCCCGGACGAGGAACAGCGCCGATTGCCAGTCGGAGAGCGAAGCCTTTCATCCGAGGCCTCGCTGTTGCTACCTGTACTCATTTCAAGAGTCTCTTTAGGGACAACTTCTCATCTCTAGGACAAGAGAGTGCCATGACTCTTGTTAACTCCTCCACCCGAAGCTGTTGGTTGACAAGAGAGTACTGCTTATACCGACAGTTTTCGGCACCTTTTAGTCGCCTTTTACGACACGTTGGGAGATACTCTAACCCGCCCCCACACAGGCAATTCATGCATTCCTTAATATTATTAAAATAACAGTAGACTTATTGTCAGTATACAAACCTCTGTGTAATTAAAAACTGAACTTGACCAGCAAAAGTTGCGATTTAAAAAAAAACTACATTTAGTTGTGAAGTCACGTCATCAAAATAATAATAATTATTAAAAACTAGCGAATAATTTCTTTTGCCCGCCTCATCATTTTCAAATCTCCGAAGTGAAATATTTCTACTTGCTGATATATCATTGCCATATATACTGCACAAAAAATATTAGCTAATTTGGTAAAAATGTAAGAAAGTTAACATTATGGCGTAGTATGCTAAATAAATAAATATATTTCATAATCCATTGACATTTGAATGTTTACATTACGGCTCTGTTAAAGGAAAATCATAGATATATATTTCAAATCCAGCCCTGATAGTCCTACGGCCCGTGTACAGTTTATGCAACGATTTCAGGAAGTTTCGTTATATCAACATTCGATTGTATCCCTATCATGTAGTTACGTATGAGATGTCAGCTGGCTAAGTAACGGTGGGGGTGGCCGTGAGAGGGTTGAAAATATAGAAGAAAAAATTACTATAAAACTACGACATTTTTACAGTGTTTTCCAAAATTACTGACGACTGTAACGCTGGTTTATTATTTCAATTACTTTACAGTTAAATCACAGAGAATTGTACTGTGAAACGCGACGTGAGGCGCAGGTATAGTTAGCCATTATTTGATATTTTAAACTCGTTTGCATGTTTTTTTGAACAGTCTTACTTTGTTCCGGAGAATAATAATTTGATTCTGAGGAATTTGTCAGGTTATAAGCATATCCTCTATAACAGAGCAGGATGTCTCAAGAGCTATACGTAAGCTTAAGTCCAAGCCGACCACTGGACCAGACTTGATCCCGGCATTTTTGATACATGACTGTCGATTTGTATTAATAAAACCTCTTCAAATATTATTTAACATGTGTGTTAAGCAACAAACTCTACCTAGCCTCTGGAAGAAATCTAAAGTGTGTCCAGTTTTTAAAAAAGGCGACAAATCGGATATTCAGAATTACAGGCCGGTCTCCATAATATGTAATTTTCTGAAAATTTTTGAGATTGTTCTTCATGATATGATTTTTCCTAAAATTAAAAATAAAATTGTACCACAACAACACGGATTTTTCAAGGACAGATCTACAACATCAAATCTTGTATTAACAACTCAATACATAGCTGAATCAATTGACGAAGGTTGGCAAACTGACGTCATATATTTGGACTTTTCCAAGGCCTTCGATCGGCTTGATCACACGATACTACTATCTAAACTTTATAGAATAGGATTTTCTGATTCACTTGTGGACTTTTTTAAATGTTATCTCTGTAATCGCAGTCAGTATGTCGCAATCAATGGGTTTCAGTCTGCAGATTATGCAGCTACATCCGGGGTACCACAGGGCTCTGTCCTTGGTCCCCTCCTCTTTAACATTTTTATAAATGATATAGGCGAATTTCTGGGCATCAACTATTTGTTATATGCCGATGATGTCAAGTTATATGCTAAAATTGGGTCTATGGGAGATTGCTTAAGTATGCAAACAAATCTAGAGCGAATTGGTATCTGGTGTAAGAATAATAATCTTCAAATTAATATTAAAAAGTGCAATGTTGTATCCTACACTAAGAAAGTTCAACCTATTTATTTTGACTATAGTCTAAACAACCAATATATTGCACGGTCTGACACTTTCAAAGATCTGGGAGTCTTGTTTGATAGTAGGTTATCGTTTACGGCACATTACAACTCTATAATAACGGAATCGTCCAAAATGCTTGGTTTTATAGTGCGCTCTACCAAAGAGTTTAGCCAAATCGATGCCGCAAAAATGTTATATCATAGTTTTATTCGATCTAAGCTCGAGTACGCTGCCGTTGTCTGGTCGCCCGGTTATGGACACATTTCTGATATAGAGGGTGTTCAAAGAAAATTTTTGAAATATGTAAGTTTCAAACAAGATGGTGTTTATCCTCTTCAAGGTTGTGCCCATGACGAGCTTTTAAATAGATTTAATTTTACTGAATTAAGAAAGCGAGATAATTTTCAATTGCTATTTTTGTATAAGCTGACCAATAATAACATAGTGCTCTTCGCTACTACATAAGCTTAATTTTAAGGTACCGCGTTTGAACTCTCGCGTAGGTGACACTTTTTACTTGCGGACTCCACGTACCAACGTTCTAAAGTTTGCACCTCTGCATGCAATGTGTGATAGGTACAACAATTCAAATAATCTTGACTTATTTTATGACAGTCTGCAGAGCTTTAGAGGTAAATTGTGACTTTTTTTGTTTTGCTTGTTTGGTTTATTTGGCTTCTTTAATTTTTGAATGTATGTTTTTTTGTTAATGTAAAATATTTCTACTACTTATGTTATTTTCTTTTTTGTTATTTTTTTTTGCTTCACTCCCTTGTAAATGGGTTTTTTACCTGTAGGGCAGTTTTTGTAAATAAATAAATAAATAATAATATACTTGGATTACTTGGTATCGATATCGGTACAGTTGCATGCACGCTGCCCTGTATAGAAAGGTATATAAGTAAGTGTTCACGCCTGCTTTGCGTTATTTTTTAATTTCGGCACGAAATTTCCAAAAGATGTTAGCAGCACCCTGGAAATTATTTAGCGCTAACTTTTACAAGATCATCCTAACAGTGGAACAAAATGTAAGAAGGTGGACTCTTAAAAAATTATATAAGTAAGCTAGAACAATTCACAACACCCGAATAAGTTTTACTTTTCATTATCTTAGGTTCACGAAAAGATCCTAAAAATGCGTTAGGTATCCGGTTATATAATATGTAAGTTAGCCCTGTTTCTTAATATTTTGTATCTTTTGGAGTTCCTATAATATATACCTACACTTGGTTTACTAATTATAAGCTTAAGTTATGACAAATTGAGTAGGTAACTTTTTATTTCTAGACATTTTTTTATTCCAAAAACATGATACCTTGAATAATTTGGTGCTTAATTTAAGTTTTGAGTTTGGAGATTTTACTTTTAGTTTTATATATTTAAGAAAAGCGTAATTAAGAGCCCTAATTAAGCTTTATTTTAAATATTTCATTAAAATCCTATAACATATTAGTTATAGTTACTGAGTTACCTTAGAAACTATTCATGTACACAGGGCCGGATTCACGGCGGGGCAATCAAGGCGCAAGCCCCGGGGCCCCACATACTGAGGGCCTCCACAAATCTTGGATTCAAAAATTTTATAACAATAGAATTTGTTTGTGTACTAAACTATCAACTGCAATAATGATTTTCAAATAATGACAAAAAAAAATGTATTCTAATAGTGGAAATTTGTTTTTCAAATATATTTACTAATTGAAAGGGCCTCTACTTTTTTCTTTGCCCCGGGCCCCCACATCTCTGCGTCCGGCCCTGTGTAACGCGTAGTATACAATACGAAGTACTTACATAAATAAATACCTGTTTTTTTACATTATTTATAAAAAATATGTTTTTATTTTCAATAAAATTATACCTGGGTTTCTATTTTCTATGATGATTTATACATCGTTAAAGTTCTTAGTTCACTTTAAGCGGATATTTTTGGAAATCTTAATTGACACGTAAATTATTTAGGTAATAGGGGATGCCTTTAGAAAACAATTTTTTGCCAACAAATGGAAAGAGCCTTTTGCCCAAATTATATATTATTATTTTACTGGATAGAATAATACATTCATAATTTCATATTTTTATATAAATAAATAATATAATTTTGCATAACTAAAAATAGAATTGTGTATTGGGCAATAATTAATTGAAAATCCAATCAGATTAATATTGATTTAACTTTTCATCTTGCGATTGCTCCACGCATAATTTGAACGTTACGCATTATCAAGAACGATACCTAGACTTTTAAAATTTGGGTAGATGCTAATATATATAGTGAGAGTTACGAACAAAATTGTCAGCTGCATGTATGTGGGTGGAAAAGTTGTCAGGTGGGCGAAAAAGGTACGGAGCGTAGGTGCGCCGAAAGGCAGTGCCCGAGACTTTAACTGCATCAGCTTACAACTTTTCCACCCACATACATGCAGCTGACAGTTTTTTCGTAAATCTAACTATAAATATTAGCATCCACCAAAGTTTCATAATTCCTGATTTCGTTTCTATGATTCGCATTTTTGACCAATTTGGACCCCGAGCTGACAATTAATCCACTGCCCGCCGACCAGCTGACAATGTCCAATGTTCATTATTTAACGTAACCTTTTCCGCATAAAAGTTTCGTGTTTCCTGAAATGATTTCAGGTCACGATTTTTTTCTATATTTTCAACCCTCTCACGGCCACCCCCAACCGTTACCTAGCCAGCTGACACCTCATACGTAACTACATGATAGGGGTACAATCGAATGTTGATGTCACGAAACTTCCTGAAATCGCTACATAAATGTACGCGGGCCGTAGGACTATGACTTTTCCTACCCAACTGACATAAGCAAGGTCATATTTAATTTTGCGCCGGAAAGGTTGAGTAATATTGCTGGTTGTTATATGTGCCGTGCTTCTAGTCTCTTGTTAATATTAGGTGGTATAAGCTATTTTGTAGCCATGCATGGTGATTTAAAGGTATAGCGGTTCACAAATGAAAACATTCTTCTGAGTTCATCTCTGATCCAGCCATTTAAAAAACGAACTAGCCACGCAAAATAATCTTATTAATCATGAAAAATTCTCTACTTCCCCGGGCCACAAAAAAATGAAGGCCAGTTGCTAATAATTCAATAAATAGTCTGCTGTTAAAGTTAAATAAGTAAATGTCAATAAAATAATGAGGCATAGCAGTATGCAAACTTAAGGTTATTTACCACTTTTCACACATGCCAACAATTTGGATATAATTAATTTTAGCACGAAACTGAAATTTGTGGATCATTGAGCTGGAGGGGCAGTTTTCTATTTTTTTTTCATAACTTGGAAAAAGCTATTTTCAAGTTTGAAAGAAATACAGATATTTTTTTTTAGAAAACAAAATGTGTGCTCACTGGTTGATGAAATCATCCAAACATCTTTTTAAAAACATTAATTTCAACATAAGTTGAAAATATCGAACTACTTATATATTTATAATAACTAGTTGAATACAGAGATGATCTAAAGGAACATTTGGAAAGAATTAAGAGCAGAACTTATTTTTATTTAGATATTAATAGTGTTCATGAACCCCCAAGAAGAGTTCTGATTACTCTGCCAGAAAGTAACGTTTCCATATCAGATTACCTCTTTCCTGGGGAAGGACCAGAAGATGCGAAAACATCGTTAGAAGAGCTTTTAGACATTAAAGCAGATAGCAATTTGGAGTTGATAGATTTGGAGGGACAAGCAGGTAAAGCCTATATGTAAAGTGTGTGTTTATTAAATGCCGTTTCTAAAGCCTGAAAGTCTAATCATTGGATACAAAAGTTACTAGGAAGCCAATTCGAGGCACGTTTTATTTGGTTCATTGCATCGTTAATTCAAATAGAACACAATACTACTAAGCAATAGGAAAACAGTTTCGGCAATCAAAAGATCTTTTATAGAAGTGTGACTCAATATCCCTTCCAATTAGAAATTTTTAACTGTGGTGTAGGCTTAGCGTATGAAATGATTTATTTCGCATGACAATTACATTTTAGTTCTTCTTCCTTAGTATTACCAAAACGTATTCGAGTTAATATATATTTTTAGTAATTATATCAATTTATGTTTCCTCTTATAGATATAACACAGTACTACAAAGAGACCAATGCAGCTGAAGCAGAAAGCCAGGACTTTTTGCCCAAAATAGTTTCCGATTCAAGTAAATTTATGTATTTGTTAGGACTAGGTGCCGCAATTTTGATTCTTATTATTTCCATAGTGGTACATTTTTACATGAAAAGTTAACTGATGTGGTAATATAATTTTATGACACTATATTTCCAATTCCATTTAAAATGACAGCTAGGAAATACTAAAGTAGTCAATTTGCAGTTATAACAACACACACTAAGCGTCAATCTAGGATAGGTTAATTTATAGTTTTTATATTGTCCAACTAAATTAGCTCTAGTTTTAGTTTCATATATACTTGTTTATTGAAAATGCAGTGGAATAAATGGAGTTGCTTTGTGCAGATCAGAACAAACTATGCTTAGTAATATTTTTGGCTGAAGCAAGTTGAATTTGGTTCTACTGAAATGATTATCAAAGCGTGTGCGTGCCTGTCTTACGACACTAAATGCAAAAATATACTTTAGTTCTTAGGAGTAAAAAATATGTTCCACATGGAAAATCTTAAACTTTGCTTGGATATTTCAGGAACTGATGGAAGGTATCGGGGGAATTACTAGTGATTCAGCTGAATAAGAATATTCGGTTAGATTTCAAATGAAATGCTGAATATAATATTCCCACGTAGATCATATTTTCTCGTAAATTCATCCAAATGCACGATTAGAAAATGTATATATATATTACGTAATTTATTGGTACAATACCAATTGGCCATTGACCTAGGTCCTTCAGCCAACGAAATACACAATTAAATTTTGCTACTAAGCATCTAGTTTGCATGTTACAGTGATTACACAAAAGTACAAAAAAAAAAATAGAACATTGTTTTACATGGAATAAAATAATTATACAAATAGATTTGTGGAAATATTATTAAGTAATAACCAAAATTAACATCGCAGTGTTTGTATTTCCTCCCAAAGGGTCCTTTCTGGATGAGTTCTGGCTCTGTTCTCAGGTGGAACTACATTACACAGCGTTAGCAGTGAGTTGATATTTTCGTGCACCCTTGAAAATTTTACCGAAAGGTCTAATTAGAAAATAAATATTCAATAAAAATATGTGATGTTCGTTAAATATCGCACGATTTCGATTGGTTCATGTCAGTTTTGGTGGCAAAAAACGTGTACTCGATTTTCTTGTAGTTTCCCCATAAATTTTATATTTTGATTTTGTTTTAAACGACAGGCCTTTTTAGTTATTTAAGGAATACTTGTATTTTTTTTAGTTTGTAAAATGCGTTAAATTACCGAATAAGTTTATCACTATCCATATTTTATTGAACTTTAACAGCAGGTTTGAAAGTTAAATATATTGCTAGAATAATGGCACTCGCTTTGAGGTGGCGAAGTGAGATGCGTTTGTTTGTGAGAAAACTTGGTTAATTTGGTTTGTCTTAACGTCTTTGAATTAACTATTGTAAGAGCTTGTATTACCTTTATTTTTACCGTTTTGATTAAAATAATTCAAACAGCTAGAATTTTGTTCGTTTTATCTCACGCATAAATAAAGCCGAATATTGGCAATCAAACTGAACATTCTTTATATAAAATATGCTCTTAATACAGTAAAATATTAATATTAAGAATCTTAGCAAGATTTATTATAATTTAATTAACTAAATATCCCGATAATCGATGTAAATAAATTTATGGTTAAATAATAACCATGCCACTTTCAACGCAACAGATGCCTACTCCGGTATTAAAAGTGTCGCTCGCCAATAATGCAATAAACTTAAATATTTTCCTATTTAGACGTGTTTTGCCCCGCCGTGTAACACGGCGTGGCAACACGGCCCGTGTTGCCAAGTCACGAGCTGTAGTTTACCTTTCATATCACATTATGGTATTACTCATTTTCTTGGCAATCGTATGTTATATTATGTCAAATTAAAGTTCATTATCAGATTCAGTGAATGGTGTTTGCTTTACCATGGGCTAAAACTCACCTTAAATATCGGTGTAAAAGGTCATTACAAATTTTGTTAACTTATACTGTAAAATATCTTATTTGTATTAAGTAATAATATTGTCAGGAACGTTTTTGTTTCGAAGATTTTTGAAATGTTTATCGACATGTCAAAGTACCATTTAATTTTGTTTTAAACTATACTATCAATATTATAAATTTGTTCATTTAAATTGCCGTTTCACTTGTTTTCAAATCAAATCAAAACATGCTTTAATGTCCAAAATACATGTGGTATTCACTGACAAAGCTGAACCATAACTATTTAAAAATAAAATACTTAATACTAAGACAAGACCAGAATCAGTGCAAACAAAAAAAATGAATCACCCAAACAAATTCTATCACAATACACATAGTCAGTAAAACAATTTTAAAACATTTAGAATATAGATGTAAAAACCTGAACTAAGTCAACTAGTTTCACAACCGATCCTCAAAATACTCAGTAACAGTATAATAGGCCTTCCGTACAAGCAGTCTCCCTCCTAAATTTAGACATGTTCTGAATACATCTTATATTCACCGGAAGACGATTGAACATTCTCTTGGCATTATAAATAAATGATTTTCTTATCTGGCCCGTTGTTGGTATCGGTAGAGGGATGTTGTGGATTTGTCGAGTATTATATGGACCCTCGGTAATAGTGTGTTTATACTTCTTAAAGACAAGGTATACACTCTCTGATATATATAGACATGGAAGAGTCATTATACCCTCTCTCATAAAGAAAGGCCTGCAAGAATCTCTTCCCTTCATTCCAAACATAAAACGCATAGCTCTCTTCTGCAAGACAAACACCGAATTAAACAAATACTCACTGCAGCTGCCCCAAAAGGGAATCCCATACCTTAGATGAGACTCAATGAGAGCAGAATAGACCATTTTAGTAGCAGATGAGTCCAGTTCCTTTGCCACTGATCTTAAGGCATAACAACCAGAGGACAATTTTGCAGTAAGCTTTTCAATGTGTTTTGCAAAAGTCATGCCCTATCAACATGAATGCCAAAATACCTAACATCATCTAGGTTGTCAATATTTAATGTCCCCAGCTGGATGTCATCTAAGGTGCATTCAAATGTCAAAAGATTAGTTTTTTAATATTGAAGGTCAACAAGTTACTATCGAACCAGTCCTTAATCTTTATTAGATCTGCAGTAATCCAGCTGGTTCAGAGATACTGAATCAGTCCCCTGCCAAAGAATGGTGGTGTCGTCAGCGAAGAGTGTAAATTTGCCCCTAATATCCAGGGGAGGTAAGTCATTAATATATAAAAGGAACAAAATTGGTCCAAGAACCGAGCCCTGGGGCACTCCACACTCAACACCACCAGCATCAGACTTCCGGCCTCCAAAAGAAACCACCTGAGTCATTGTTGAAAGATAGGACTCAAACCACCTCAAGCATACATCCCTGAAACCATACAATTCGAGTTTCCGTAACAGTATACCGTGACTGACGCAATCAAATGCCCTCGTCAGGTCAAAGAACACCGCGGCAGCGACGGCACCGTCATTCAAACTGATATACAAGTGCTCCAAGAATGCAAAAATGGCATCATTTGTGCACTTCTTGCTCTGAAAACCGAATTGGTCAACATTAAGTATATTATACCTCAACAGAAAGAACATGATTCTACCCTTAACCAGTTTTTCAATTATTTTGGATAAGGTAGGTAACAGAGATATTGGTCTAAAATTGGAAGGAGTGTCATCATCCCCCCCCCCTTATGCAACGGGATTACAATTGCCTTCTTCAGAAAACCCGGAAAGCATCCTCCTACAAAAGAGTGATTAATTGCGTCAGCCAAGGATAAAAGAGCAGTGTCAGATAGCTCACAAAAAATCTTAACTGACATATCGTTTCATCCTGATGCATTCTTGTTTTTATAGCAGCACATACTGATTTTAATTCTTGTACATCAGTCGGGTGCAGAAAAAATGTTTCGGAGACAGACCTCCCAGAAAGATAATTTAAAGGATTAGTTGGTGGATTTATTTTAGCTGATAGATTGGTACCAACGGAACAATAAAAGACATTTAGCTCATTGGGAGAGAGAGTAGGATTGAAATGAACACTGTCTCCTACATCTCGTCTCAACTCATTAACAATAGACCAGGTCTCCTTAGAAACATTTTTAGAGCTTTCCAGCCTCTGATTATAGTAAGTTCTCTTGGCTAACCCTATCACCCCTCTATAAATAGTTCTGTATTGATTAAAATAAGACCTCAAGAACGCATTATCAGAAAAGAACTTCCTGATGTAATGCAGAGCTCGCATATTCTTAGCAGACACCTTTATAGCTTTAGTTAACCAATGCTTCTTCGCCTTATTTTTCATTTTAACAACAGGAAATGAATCATTAAAATTTCCAGTTAATTTGTGATATAAGCATTCAAGTGGACTATTACCAGTTAGAGTCCAGTTTGTTTTTCTGCAGTTATTACGAAAGTTGCGTAAAAATTTTCTACTGTATATTCGACCATACTTTTGAATGGGTTTAGACTTTTTAAAATTAAGTTTAAAACCAGCTATTAAGCCTCATGATCAGAGAGTGCCGAATTTTTCACACGACAGTTTACATCTGCTAGGTTTGAGCAAAAGTAGTCAATAGTAGACGCTGAGTGCTTAGTAATTCTAGTGGGTTCCAACACATGCATTTTTAAATTAAAACACGATAATAAGTTTTTTATTGGGATACTAGAGTCGCAATTATAATCAATATTAAAATCTCCTGAAAGAACCAAAGAACAGAAGGGTGGAAACTGAGTAATCAATGCCTCCAAGCTTTCAATAAAATTTGACCGGTTAGCTGAAGGTGGACGGTACACACAAACTATATACAAATTAAACCTCTGACAATATATAATAGAAAATTCAAACTCATTTTAAATAATTAGATTATCAAACCTTTGAACTTTAACAAAATTATGTGAGTTTTATTTTTCGTTCACTAGAATCATGGTTCCTCCGTGAACAGAACCGGATCTACAGAATCTTGACAACACTCTATAATTATCAATCACCACGATCTCATGCATTTTTAGCCAATGTTCCGTTAAGTAAACCAACTCGGGGAAGTCCAAACTCTCAAAGAGAACAAACAATTCGTCAACCTTGTTACGCAATGATTGAATATTAATAAGGAAAACCAAAAAGTCGCTGTCCAACCTAAAAAAGAATCTTTTGAGGAAAGATTTCTTGGATCAACTTGCTTAGTATGATCAACCTGATTATGAGGATCAGTTGCGTTGCCAGAAATAGTGGGGAACACGGGAACATGGTCAAGCGCCATAGGCTAAACTATCGTACTTAATAAAAAATGTAAAATTCGCATTTTTCTAAAAAAACATGTTTGTGTTATTTTGATACGTAAATATTAATAATTAAACTGGATGATTTGAACGGGTCAAAAAGGCAGCCGGAATATTGTTCCACGTGATAACTTGGCAACACCGACCCGTTTCTAGACGACTAGTTCACCCGCTCGCGAGAGCCGGTGAACATTTTTGGCCCCGCGTAAAAAGCATTGGAAGAGGTATCTGTTGCGTAGCTATATAGATCTGTGGTAAAAAGACACTAGAGCAAATGCTTATCTGCTAGATTCGAAAAATACTGATATCAAAACATTTATATATTCATTCATGTACATTACAGAATTGTTTCATTCCAATTTATACGTTAAAGTTAAAAGTAAACATAAGCTAACAAATTAGAGTTTGTCATAGAATACAAAAGAACATTACAATGAACACAAAATAGATTTAAAATTTAAAAAAAAACAATTAAATTTCAAAAAGACACTCTGCCCGAGGGGAACATTATGCGACATTTGGAGGTCCAAAATTTGCAAACTCGAAACCAATCCACTCATCCGACGGTCAAACCATTCTAAAAATGATGACTTAAAATATTTGTCTCGAAGCTGGAGAATGAACCAACAAACAAATCGTAGTCGTTAAAATGCCGGTTGTAGTTTCGCTATAATCTATCGCTGAAGTGAGTAAAACCATAGTTTGTACGGAGTCTTTCTTCTTGAAACAATTGACTGTTTCTGGAAACACTCTGTGGCACACGAAATCGTATGCTGGCTGTCAACAGTCGATTACACCATTGATTAATTTATAAAGGAATAGAGCCATAGCACACTTCCTGCGTTCCTCCAAGGTTCTCAGATCCACCAACAAATATCGAATTCTATATGTAGATCTTCATAAGGGAAGCGTTGCTTATACAGAACGAATTTACAAAAACCGTTCTGTATCCGTTCTAGCATTTCGGCATTACATATGTAGAAAGGAGACCCCACCACGGCAAGTTGTTATATGTGCCGTGATCACACTATACTATTGTATTCGAGAATAGAACAAACATGGCAATTATACAAATATTTTATTGCCCCAATGTCCCGCCAGTGGCGGCTCGCTTAATACACCAAGTGAATCAATGATTCACCTTAGATTTTTCCAACTTATACTATTTTTCAATTACAATCACTAAAACATAGTATATTAACTTAAATCATAATCATATCAACATAAAATTATAAAATGTTGAGTTGTTCACTCGCTATGAATAGAAAATAAAATCGGAATAATTATTGCATATCGGTATATCGCTCAAAACTCGCGAAGTTTATTTCCATTCCATGTCGAATCGCCTTTCGCCTTGATTGAATCAACTCCCGATGCGGTTTATAAGGACGCAGTTGTTTACGGTGGTTGCCATTTTGCAACGCACCATATTGTCTGCATATTATAGATAAGCGCTTATGGGAATGACACCACCTCGTAAGCCAGATTCATTTCCGAATTGGGATATCGGGTGTTTTTAATTCATGTTTAACAGTGGTTGCGACCTTGCATTTGCGTATAGGTGCGTGCACTACTTTTGAAATTTCTGTTTGTTGTTAGTTTTCGGTTCGGTTTTCGATAATAGAACTAAATAAAAATGACTTTAATTTTCCCGTTTATGATCCGGTGTGTTTTTTTCCTCTTAAAATCTGTTCTGTAGGTAAAATTATGTAAAGTAAAATTTGGTACTAGATACTTTCGCTGGAGTGGGGGGAGGAGGTAATTAAATTTGATTCATCAGTTCTTATTGTCACGAACCGCCACTGTGTCCCGCAGATGTTTGCATGTGCGTTTCAAGAATCCCAGCCTTCTATTTCCCTTCAAAGATATATTCTCTATATATTTATTAAATGTAATCTCCCTACCACCACGCCCAAGTCGCTAATTGTTTCTACAGCCTCCAAACATTCCTCTCCTATAACATAATCGCAGAGAACGATGCCTTTGCGACGCCGACGATGGAAGCGCACAACTTTGCATTTGCCGACATCATTACTCTCACACCACATCGCCAAGTCATTCAAATCATTCTCGACTGCACAGCTTTAAGTCGTCTGCGTAAAGTAGACACTTGCAGGGTTGCAGGACTTGAAAACCGATACTACGTCGTTGATAAACAACAGAAACAGGACCGGGTAGTAGAAATTGTTACGTTACTGTTTGCTGATGATCTGAAGCTGTTCCTGATCAGATGCATTGGGTTTGAGTCTGATGCTGTTGACTTGCAGTGTGACTTTGACAGATTGTTTGCTTGGTCTCGGCGTAATGGTCTTGACCCCAATGTTAAGAAATGTTTTTCTATGTCTTTTGGTCGATCTGACAACATACCTTAGAATAAATATTTTTTGAATGGTACTGTTCTGGAGGCGGTTTCAGAGATCCACGACTTGTTAGTGATTCTTGACAGTCAGTTAACTTTTAAATCGCATGTTAATAAAATTATTTGGGATGGGTTTAAAAAACTGGGTTTTATCTCTAGATGCGGAAGTGACTTTAGTGCTTCATCATTTAAACTGTTAAATTGCTCATTGGTGCGCTCGGGGCTCGAATATGCATCTGTGGTTGGGTCACCTATCAATGAGGTTGTGTTTTCTCTGTACCTAATACTGTTGCTATGCTGATTTTGCCACTCTAATGATTTTCTACATTTTGCCTGGTATTGTTTTCACTGATTTTATGATTGCTTTTACAATTGTTGGATTTACTATATCGTTATTATAAAATGGATTTTCCGTTGAAATAAATAAATAAATTTAAATTGCCAATCGATAGACTCGTTTTAAATATGTAAACTACTAACTAACCCAAACTAATGGGTCATTGATTAACTGGAGATACTATTATAACAATATGCATACCTATAATAGAATGTTCAGGTAATACCATAAAATGAAGAGGCCTTCGCGGCTGTAAAAGTAATAGAAAATCTCAACTGACCTGGAACCAATTTACTTGGAGCTGCATCAATAAAACCCGGTACATTTATGTATCTACACCTTGTCAGCTGTCAGTTTTATCACATAAATATTAGATTTTAATAAAATTTAGGAAAATATCAACTGAAAATTTTAAAATATGTTCATATTTGCCCATCAGGGTGATTTTTACATTTGAAAAACTGTTCGTATATATACGAGGAGAGTTCACTGTATGTATACACGGTGTCCCATATAAGAATGCACAGTACAGGGATCTCGCAAACCAGAAGAGGTACAAAGATGATTAAATTAGAGAAAAGGTGTGCCTACAATGTCATGCTTCGAAATCTAAAAAAATCCGATTACTTCCGAAGATATTTGAGAAAACCCGAATTTTCTCGATTTCGTTTTTATTTTTCTCTGACTTTATTTGAAAAGATATGACAATGCAAATTTCACTTTCCCATTGCCACTTTTCCTGCCCTTCAAGTTGATGTTATTACATTTTCAATCTAACGTTTCGTTTCGTAGCAACCATCATCAACTTTGTTTTTTTAAATAGTCGAAAAAATGTCTTTTATTCCTTAAAAACTCTAATTTAAATCCTAAATCCAACAACATATCGCTATTTACATTTATTTATCCGACGTTTCGGATAAAGAAAACAACCATCATCAATGCTATTTGATGATGATTACGAAGGAACGAGACGTCGGATCAAAAATCTAATTACGTCATCATGTAGAGGAGGCAAAATGGCATAAGAATGTGAATTTTATTTTGATAAATGTTCTTTATTAAAGCCTGAAAAAAAAATCAATTGCAATCTACCAATTCTTGAAATTTAAAATATAATTAATTTTTTTCAGATTTTAATAAAGAGGATAGATCACAATAAAATTCACGTTCCTATGCCAATTTTTGTCCTCTACCTAAGGACGTAATTAGATTTTTGATCCCACGTTTCGTTCCTTCGGAATCATCATTAAATAACATTGATGATATTTTTTTTTCAGCCGAAACGTCGGATAAATGTAAGAAGCGATAAGTGGTTGGATTTAGGATGGAAATTAGAGTTTTTTAGGAACAAAACAAATTTTTTCGACTATTTGAAAAAACAAAGTTGATGACAGTTGTTAAGAAACGAAACATCAGATTAAAAATCTAATAACATCAACTTGAAGAGCAGGAAGAGTCGCAATGGGAATGTGAAATTTGCAGTCATATCTTTTCAAATAAAGTCAGAAAGAAATAAAAACGAAATCGGGAAAATTCGGGTTTTCCCAAATATCTTCGGAAGTAAACGGATTTTTTTAGATTCCAAAACGTGACGTTGTAGGGTTCAGCAAGGCACACTTTTTCTCTAATTTAATCATCTTTGTATCTCTTCTGGTTTCCGAGATCCCTGTAGTCTGCATTCTTATACGGGACACCGTGTATATGTACTTAGCTTGCAGTTTACTTTTACTGCAAAATATTCCAGTATGAGAGAATTGGCGTGACATGTAAGAACGAAAAAGTATTGGATCGTTTCCGCTTTGTTATATTATGCAAGCAAAAAAACGAGACTTTGGATAAATCATTGCAATCAATGGCGGCTATATGTGGTAGTAGATAAAGTGCTACTTCACGCCCATCACGCTACTTTTTTCTTCTGTTACGACTTCAACTCTTTTTTTTTATCAGTGAGCTGCCACTAACTGGTGCAAATTACCTTTGTTTATTTTAAGAAAGCTAGTTTTGGCCCATCACTCTTTTTGTCTCGCTCATCAGGTCAGAGGATAATGTAAATGGCCAATACCTGGAAAACTATTCAGGACCATCTCTAGGCCTTTGGTCGCCCCGAGAAAATTCAAAAAATGCCGTCCCCATGCATTACTAGCCAGTAGTCATCAATCACGCTGGACAATTATGGAATTTGAAATAAAGTTCGGCATAGAAAGAGATGTTTAAAGTCAGTTAAAGCTCAAGTGACTGACTTGAATAATTTATGATGATTAAATGATTTTTGTATCGTTTCCAGAGATAATTGTGTTTTGCTGACCTTATGAGAACATATAATTTCTCAAAGTTGTTTTAAGTCACAAACTCCGTTTCCGTCCAATGACAACTGAACTGGAAAGGAACTTCCCGGAAAGCAATACACTGAACTCATAGATTTCGAATAAACGAGCCATTCTGCTTCAATATTTTTCCCATTAACTAATTTTGGGATGCATCATCAGTAGAAAATTTTAAGTCTCCTCTGTTAACTGTAAAGAACCCTTTCTTGCAAGGCGGTCTTTATGTTTCAAAGAAATTGGAGACGGCTACAAAACAGGATCGATGTCTGGAGGAGTTCCTTAGCAGCGGTTCTCATGCTGAAAATCCCATTTCACACAAGTACGTTGTTGGGAACGGCAGAGAACATTCAAAGCCTCTGTGGCAAGTTGTGGATATTCGTCCGATGTCATTTCTAAAAATGATATTTGACATAGCTTGAAGCTTCTGCAATTTGGATAAAAAAGAGTTTTGAATCCACGAGTATATTTTCAGTTTCGTATTCTGTTCTTCAGGAAAGTAAGATTCAAAAGTCGCTCGCAGATCATTGAGATATTGCACCAATTCAACAAATGTTTCATTTGTAAATATTTCTGTATCACTAAGACTAAGGTGGCTAAGGAACTCACTTAGCAATGAAAAGCTTTCCATTTCTCTCTTACCAAAACAAGTAATCCAAAAATCAAATTTTCTTTTAAAGGCGGTTATCTAATTCTAATTCTGTTTCTAGTTCAAAAAGACTTGTCAAAGTTTTACCACGAGACAATCATCTCACTTCAGTATAGAGCAGTAGTGTTTTATGATTGCCACCATAATATTCACATAATATTGAGAACAATCGGGATTGCAGTGGACGTGACTTGACAAAAGTAATTATTTTTACCGCGTCATCAAGAACCAATTTTGGATTTGGCCGCATTTTCTTAACCGCGAGTGATTGTCTATGCAGGAACTACAATTTGGCGCTTTCATTTTTACTCGTGATACTGCTCCTGCTGTTCTACCTGTCATTGCCTTGGCTCCATCAGTACAAATATCGATGCAATCATTCCAATCCAGTTGGTTTTCTTCAAAAAGTATGTTAATCGTGTTAAAAATTTGTTCTGCGGTTGTGTTAGTAGGCAGCGATGAGCATGGATATCGCACAATTACTAGCAAGATGGC
This sequence comes from Pissodes strobi, assembly GCA_016904865.1. NCBI lineage: Eukaryota > Metazoa > Arthropoda > Insecta > Coleoptera > Curculionidae > Pissodes > Pissodes strobi. Next base: position 124,769 of record MU184039.1, on the reverse strand, counting down.
CAGCCCAGCAACATCAGTCGACTCATCCATTTGCAAGACGAATTTGTTATTTTGAAGCCGCGCAACCAGTTTTTGTTTTATGTATTCTCCGAGATGCCCAATCCGGCACGAAACTGTATCGATCGAAAGCGGCACAGTAGAAAGATGCTTTGCAAATGATTTTATTTTTATTGCAACACCCTTAGGCCAACGCTCCATTCTTCTTCAGCACTAATTTGATTTGGCCAATTTGTGACAAATAGATCTCTCGACGCACAAAATACAAGACTTTATAACCACTACGAACAACACAAGCGAAGATAAAATACTGAGTGGTGCGAGTAAATTTTGTTCAGCCCCCCCTCCCCAGATTCGAGAATTCAGTATCAAAAATTATTTGAAACTACCCATATGCATCGACTCATCGACAGCAAAAAATTATTAAATTTATGTTCTTTTTACTGAATCCAGGCGGTCACAGTTCGATCATCTCAACTCTCAACCATCTCATCGGATTCCAGTCACAACAACTACCGCGGAAAGATCTTTTTCAAATTGAAATATTTAAAATCCGTCAGCTCTACTGTATATACAGGGTGTCCGGAAATAGCGTCACCAAATTACAGAGGGTGATTCTACATAAGGAAACATGAAAATTTTTCATATGAATATGGGTTCGAAAATGCATAGTTTTCAAGATACAGGGTGTCAAACTTTTTATAAAAAATCAGTTTTTTGTTAATATCATAAATATGATTTTACTGATTTTATTGAAATTTTGCAGGGTTATCTGTAGTAATAAGGGGCTCATTTAGCCTTAATTAAATTAAAAATATAAAGTCCAGTGGCGTCCCGGAGGGCATCATACCGAATATTATTGACAAAAAAAGTGTGCGCCGCTGACTTTTTCGAACACTTTATATTTTTTTCGTATTAAGCAACTAAAAATACAATATTTTTGATTCTAGAGTTATTTTCGTATCTTGCGTGGTTTTCGATAAAAAAAGTAAAAACCGGTTTATTACATTTCCAAACTTTTTTGATAAAATCGATATTTTTATTTATATCTTAAATATGCTTTTACCGATTTTGTTGAAATTTAATAGGGTTATCTGCAGTAACAGGCGGCTTATTTAGCCTTTATTAGATTAAAAATATAATGTCCAGTGGCGTCCCTGGGGGCGTCATACCGAATATTATTGACAAAGAAATGTGCGCCACTGACTCTTTTAAACATTTTTTATCTTTTTCGTATTAAGCAACTAAAAATACAACATTTTTGCTTCTTACATTGTTTTCGTATCTTGCTTCGTTTTCGAGAAAAAAATTAAACCAGTTTATACCAGCGTTTGATGTAGAATTTGGTGTCCTAAAGAAATGTAATAAACTGGTTTTTATTTTTTTTCTCGAAAACGAAGCACGATACGAAAACAATTCAAGAAACAAAATTGTTGTATTTTTAGCTGCTTAATACGAAAAGAGTATAAAATGTTTAAAAGAGTCAGTGGCGCACATTTCTTTGTCAATAGTATTCCGTATGATGCCTCCGGGACGCCACTGGACATTATATTTTTAATTTAATTAAGGCTAAATGAGCCGCTTATTACTGCAGATAACCCTATTTATCTTTAACAAAATCGGTTAAAGCATATTTAAGATATAAATAAAAATATCGTTTTTTATTCAAAAAAATGTGGAAATGTAATAAACCGGTTTTTACTTTTTTTTTATCGAAAACGAAGCAAGATACGAAAACAACTCGAGAATCAAAAATATTGTATTTTTAGTTGCCTAATACGAAAAAATATAAAATGTTTGAAAAAGTCAGCGGCGCACACTTTTTTTGTCAATAATATTCGGTATGATGCCCTCCGGGACGCCACTGGACTTTATATTTTTATTCTAATTAAAGCTAAATGAGCCCCTTATTACTACAGATAACCCTGCCAAATTTCGACAAAATCAGTAAAATCATATTTAAGATATTAACAAAAAACTGATTTTTTATAAAAAGTTTGACACCCTGTATCTCGGAAACTATGCATTTTCGGACCCATGTTCATATGAAAAAATGTTCATGTTTTCTTACGTAGAATCACCCTCTGTAATTTGGCGATGCTATTTCCGGACACCCTGTATATCAAGAAATCGAGGTATCTCCCGAATATGTTTTGAATCAACTGACAATGACAAAATCTTAAATTAGTTTTAAAATAGATTAGAGCTAAATACGTAGAATAAGAAGAAACATTTTTTTATTTTAGTTAATTTAATTTGTTGCTTACATTTATACTTTATAAATACAGGGGGTTTCATAATTGAATGCTAATACTTAAGGATGATAATCTTTGGGTGATTTTAAGAAAAAAATCTCATATGAACATAGATCCGCAACCGCCTTATTTTTGAGATACAGGGTGTTGAAAAGTAAAAAGAAATCAGTTTTATCCATTGACATAACTAAGATATCGATGGTTTTATCCCAATATTTCTAAAACCGCTATAGATTTCTTTACGTTTTGCTAGGTATTAAGTACGTATAAAAATAAATTATTTTAAGCAAATAATTTTTTTCAACTCCATTCAGGGGCGCCCCCTGTAGCATGATAATATTTTTAATCAAAAAAATGAAACGCCACTGTTTTTTTTTTCACAATAAAATTCATTTTCGCAATCTCCTATTATTTCTTAATGACCTCTTGACTTCTTTCTGTCCGACGAATGGTTTTCGATTAAAAAAATAAAATGAATTTACCTGCACGACCGTTACGGTCGGTTATTGTCAATGACGATACCAGCTATTCAGTGGTAGGATTAGGTATCTAGTAGGCTAGAAACAGATTTATTTCTTTTTTAACTTGGTTTCCGGCTTGTCCCAATTTAAACCACAGTATTCTTGTTTATAAAAAAATGCGAAATTTTACCAATGACGAATCAGCAATTAGTTAGGGATTAGGACCGTGCAGAAAAATGTATTTTATTTTTTTAATCGAAAACCGTTCGACGAACAAAAGTCAAGACGACATTCTTGTTAAGAAATAATATGAAATTGCGAAAATGAATTTTATTTTGAAAAAGCAGTGGCGTTTAATTTTTTCGCTTAAAAATATTAGAGGGCATGCTAGATTGACTGATTGGAGTTGAAAATATTTTTTGCTTAAAAAAATGTATTTTTATACGTACTTATGTAATACCTAGCAAAATGTAAAAACATATCGGGCGGTTTTAGAAATATTGAGATAAAACCGATTTTTTTTTTAATTTTTAACACTATCTCAAAAATAATGCGATTGCGGACCTATGTTCATATGACATTTTTTACTTAGAATCACCCAAAGATTATCACCCTTAAGGATTAGCATTCAATTATGAAACATAACAAAATTATTTAAGTTTTTTTTTATTTTTTCAATTTCTTTCATATTACATATTTTATTATCAGTTAGGCAACATTACGACAAAACGAAATAATTTAAATAAAAGTTTTTTAAAACTGTATTTTTAATATAAAATGTACACATAAAAAATGTGACATCATCAATTTTTTTTTAGCCACAACCTATGTTGGCCCTTCCCCAAACATATTTTCTGGGTGCACCACTGAATGGTGGCGTATGTGTAACATTTCGATGTAATAGGTCGGGCGCTTACTTAACAATATATTAAATTTGCGTCTACGTACCTGTAAAACCTATAAGTAGGCGTTTCGTTTTAGTAGCTTATTTTTTTATCTTAGGTAACTTTATTCTTTTAGGTTCCTCTTTAATACATGTATTTATTTTATTATGACTGCCGGCTGCGCGGCCCACACTTTGAGTAATGCTGCTGCAGAGAATTGCAAAACAAAAATTAATAAAACACAAAATGCTGAAGAATCTCGGTTTTTTATAGAAGCAATAATTATTTAAAACTACCAGAAACATTTTTGTTATCTATATCTAGACTAGAGCATTGTAAGTCTTATTTTGTACACGAGTTTATGGCCGCTGTCGCTGTAAGTTCATTTTAAAAATCAAATATATTAAAAGCTAGATATTTTTATCCGAATTAGAATAAAGATAATTAGTACTATATATTTCTTCATTTCGGGCATTGTACAAGTTAAGATTTAATTACTTTCCATCATTAGTTATGACAGAACCCTTACTGATTTTACTAAGGGGATTTTTTAGATCCTTTTAAACTGAATAATCTTGGTAACCAGTCAGCTGATACAGCTCTTCGTCATTTTGCTTATTTTTTTCTTTTGAATTCGGCTATGGACAGTCTTTTTGCCTTACTTATATTGTTATTCCTGCTGAATTAATTCTATTAACCACAATAACTACAACCAGTATCTATAATCTCAGGAAAATAAAATAAAATATTAATCCTTCATAATTTTTATTATAGAAAAATAATTAATGTACCTAAGCTTAAATTACCGTCACCAGAATTCTGAATTGTCCTTTTATAATATTCTTTATATTGCCAATACCATTAAAAGAAAACATCTATATTTCTTAGTTATTTACCTTAGTGAAGTAAATATGAAAATAAATTTAAGCAACAATTTTTAATGTAATTTAATGTATTTTGCCATCATGTCATCTGTTTATCCATGACCAAATTGTATTAGTAATTTGGCCGACCAAGGCAACTGCCCGGTTACCTGTCTCTTAAGTGGGCTCTGAATTGATTTGCCAAGCAATAAAATAATTATATTGTACCCAAAGTATATTCATAAATGAAATATATCACCCCTTTCTTGTTTACCACAATTTTCATGATATTTCCATAGTACCCAATTTTAGGAAGTAATAAAAAGTACAATGCTAATTTAGGTAGGTACAACAATATTCGGGTATGTACCTAGACCTACTAGCAGATATTTTATCAAACGTAGAGTGAACTTCAGAGTGTTAACTTGTTTCAAGCTCACATAGAGAGTTATGGAGAAAATTGTGAAAATTGAAGACGATTTTTTTGAGATGACACAGTGGCTAGGCGAAAAATTATGGTCGTATCAGTGCATAGAAGATAGATGTCCCGCCAAAGCATACTATGGAGCAGACGGAATGATTAGCAGATTGTATGAGCACAATCATATGGCTAGTTTACCCCAGCTTTCACCAACTACGGAGACTATAGAAGAAGTTCATCACGTCCAGGAACTTCATGAAGGCCAAGAAGTCTTTGAAGAGAATGGGAAGAGCATAGAAGTGAAATCTGACCCGAAAACAAAAGTAAGGGAGGTTCAGGAAAAGAGAAAGAGGAAGCTCTCCTCTTTAGAGTACGGGGAGGAAAAGAATGAAAATGTACCAAGTAACGCCCCGAAATCGAAACGGCTGCCTATGCCGACCAAGCGGACTAAATCTAAGTTGCTTACGAAGCTGAGAACGCTGAAAAAACGATCAGCGAACGGTTTTTTGTGTAAATAGCTATTTCTATTCTCGCGGACTTAACCTTATGTTTGTTTTTTTTCTGTAAATATCACTAGATGTTTTGTATTTATTTATTCAAGAGATCAAGAATTGTAATTAATTATTTATCAATACCACCTTTACGTGTTTTTTTTTATTAATAAAGAAATTTATGCTGATTGTTTATGTTTTTAACATTACACAGGGTAGAGAAAAAGTAATATGAGATTAAAAAAATTAAGTACCGAAGCATTTTATCTATAATTTTTGTTTCGCAAGTGTGTTTTCTGTGACAATATAGTAAAGCATACATGGAAGCATACATTTTGAAGAAGATAAAACTTGTTAGTAAGTCAAGGATTTTTAAAATCACGTACTTCGTCATGTATCTATAAGTGAAGTTACCAGTAATTTAAACATGTGGGAGATAATTACAAATGCATCTTTTCAAGAATTCTTGTACTGGGTTTTTTCGTGTAACACATCTAGCGGTTTTATTTTTAGAGCTAGAACAAACTTATAACCAAAGTTGAAATATTTTTCTTCCAATTACAATTTGATATCGGGTAAAACAAGCGAAGACCGCAAAACTTGTGTTTTTTAAATGGATTAGCCCTGTATATGATTCCGAATATGCCAGGTTTGATACCTCTGTCATCAAAGCTACCTGAGAAAAAATTAATTTGATCAACACATTATTTTATAGCGTTTTCTTTCCATCACATTCATGGTATGGAACGAGTTTTGTAATTTATATTGAATTAAGACAGATGTATAAAATCTGGTATATTCTAAATCAGTAACGAAAGCACTATCCAGTTAGCGAACTATATACAGGGCGATCCATTAGAAAAAACACAAGTTGATATTTTTAACAGTTTGCGATGCCCATTTATTTGTTTTTCTTAAAAATTCAGGCAGTTCATGAAAAATCCTACAATTTTGATAATCTGATAATTTTTCTAGCTCTAAAATAAAAGCGCTAAGGGTGCTAATTCGAAATATACGGATGAATAGTGCTTCGATCTCGCCGAGACGAGACTATTGAGGTCTCGGTCTCGCAAGGTCTTCAAGTCTCGTGTACTTTAAAAAAAAAATTTTTTTTTTTTGGAAAACCTTTCCAAAAATCGGTATTATAAATTCGACCTATTTTGGGATATTACCACGTTAATGAATAATAATTAGATTTTTTGGTTTTTTTCAGATAAATAATTTTAATAACCTCACAAAGTATCAATTTTTTTTAAGCAAAATTAATTTAAACAACAAAGTCACCAAAAAATCTTTATAGAGGTAACAAAATTGGTAGGGAGGCAAGTAAAAAAGATATCAGATCAGAGAGTAGAGTAGTCACTGTAGTCAGAATAGTCTACTCTACATAATATTTTATATTTTCGAAAGTAAACCTAAGAACCCTTTCATGAGGCGCATTCCTGAGCAAAAAATATAAATGATTGTAAATAAACCTGGCATAGAGCAGAAATATTATTGGCTATTGGCTGCATGTGAAGGATTCTGTTTGAAAGGATTAAGTTTACTTTTAACATGCCTGCCTATGTAAGTAAACTAGTTTTTTTATAAGAAAAAATAAACTAAAAAACATATTAAAAAAAACTGCATAGTAACGCTGCTCTGGATAGTATATAGTTTTTAGGTAAATCACCGGCGCGGCGGGTGGGTGAATTTGAAATTATTATAAACTATATAAGACCTGTTTTGGAAATATTTTTTGTGTTCCTCATAAATATAGATAGGCAACTAGTCAATTGTATTTTAGATACGTACATACTTTCCTAGATTTCTTTGATTTTTGTGTACTTAAATATGTTTTATTTTTTGTACGTTACCTATAATTAAAAAAAACCATTATTTTCGTACTATCCTACTTATAAATTATTTTTATTTCAACACTCGAGACACGAGACTATCGAGACTGACGTGACGAGACTCTCGGTCTCGAACCTTGAAGTCTCGGTCTCGTTCTCGAGTTATAATTCCTAGTCGCGTCTCGGTATCAGTCTTGATTTTCGAGACGAGACCGAGACTAGTCTCGTCGAGACCGAAGCAGTACAGACGAACCCTGTATAATAGTTTTAAAGCTTTATCTTCTTCAAATGTATGTTTTCAAGTAATTTCTTTCAAATTGTTTATGTCCAGGAAAAAGTTATATAGGTTTGTGAAAATTAAAAAGGAGGATTAATCAGTTCTCAAATACGACTGTTCAAAGGATAATTTTTTAATGTTATGTTAAGTTTTAATCATCTTCTGATTATGCTAACATGGTTAGCGAAACGCGCGTCGAGTGCATAAATTCTGTTTCGGTATTGTGGATAAAACTCTGTTTTAGTGCATGTTGCCGAAGGTTCCAAACCCCAACGCACATGTTAAGTTTTAATTACTTGACTGGCCGAGCTTGTTTATATGCATCTCGATATTTTTTGTGCAAATAGGTTCAGATGCTGGTATACCGAATTAAGCAAACAACTAGAGCATCAAGATTCTCCCCTTGTTCAACAAAATAATTTGCGCCAATTAGTCTTTGAACAAAAGCGAACAATCATGAATCATGAGCATATTTAAATTTCTATCAAAATATCAAATCGCAATCTAAACATAAATACACAGAATCCTTAACAATATATTGAAAACAACTTAAATAATAATATTCGAGGTTCCTAGGCTTTATTATATACTGAATCCGTAGATCATGAGGATAATCTATGACTGAGAGGTCTATTTATATTTATTCAAAACAGCCGATTACAGATACTTCTTAGTTTAATTATATAGCCAAATTTAAAACATTGTACAATTATTACTATACACTCATTAATTTGTGGCCAATACTATTTTAAAAATTACAACTAGTTAAGCTTACATATGTGTCAAATATTAGTATTTTTCAAATAGAGCAGAGCATTTGGTTTATTTTACTTTTTTTATTAATATTCCAAGTGACATGGTTGTTATTTTAAATTTATTTATATCGATTATAGAGATATTTAGTTAACTAAATTATAATACATTTTGCTAAGATTCTTTGTTAGTTTCAATTTAAATTCTACTACCATTCTGATATTAATAATTTTCGAATGTAGCAGATAAGCATTTGCTCATTTAGTTTTTTTTACTTTTAATATTAAAAGTGACGTGGTTGTTTTTATCCATAAATTTATTTTTATAGATTATCGGGACAGAGACAAGGAAGAGACTGGTAACTAGCCCCGTAAATTTATCCACAGTTTTTGTTTCACGTAACTTCCTATACTTATTTCCTTGTCATTCATCTAGGCAAGCGAACATACTTTTAAAAGCAGTTTTTTTTGTTTATGAAGGTCAATACTACCAATGAACTTTTGGTACGCCTATGGGAGCCCCAATCACTCCAATTCTGGCCACCTTAGTAATGGACTATATTGTGACCAAGACGTTGGAAAGACGACTTTTATGTCCCATTCTTCTATTTATATATGGATGACTCGGTGACAGCTGTCCCGAAAAGTAAGGTGAACTTGGTGTTCGAGAAATGGAACTCTATGAACGGAAACTTAGAATTTACTTACGAAGTGTGCAAAAAGACAACCAACTACCATTTTTGGATCGATGACTCATACAAAGTAACAACAAAATAATTTTGAATTGATACAAAAAGCCCACCAGTTCGAATCGAATACTTAATTACCAATCGGCGCATCCACTTCACCAAAAAGTCAATATAATTAAACAACTCCAAAACAATATGCTTAAACTATCAGATGAAATTTTGTTTTGGAAACAAAATACAGATCTACTAAAAAGCACCCTATGTGCAAATAACTACCCCATATGGTTTATCCACCATATTTTAAACCAACAACTCCGCAGAAATATCAACAGTGGTGACAACGCACAACATAACTTACAAACGTCTAAAAGATATTATAAAATACCTTATGTGAAAGGTTTGTCTGAACCCCTCAGTAAGAAGCTTAGAACACCAAGCTCTGAAGTGGCCATGTACAACAAAAAAACAGTAAAAAATCTGTTTTCGCAGGTTAAACATCCAACTCAAAGGATAACGCAAGTAACATAGTTTATAGGATACCGTGTAACAACTGCAATGTATGCTATATAGGCCAAACAAAACAATATCTAAAAAATTGTATTTCAGAACACAGAAGGGACTGTAATTGATCACAAAATCAGGCAATCCACACCAACCACCCAACAGGACGCACCATTTTGAAACAGGACACCATTTTGACTTTCAGTCGTCCATTATCTGAGATAGTCACCGTAACTTCCAACAAAGACTTTTCTTTGAAATGTGCCATATAACTACTAATAAACCCAATATAAACCTTAATAAAGACACAAAACTTAAGTGCCATTTGTTGTAATATTATAAATAATTATGCATAATAGCCCTGCAATAATTTGCAATCAATGCGTTTCCTAATCAATAAATTACCCATAAACTACTATTTTCTATATTAACCTCCTCCTTTTCGTTTTCTTTGCTGCAATAAACCAAAAATATAGTGTTGGTTGGGGATTACCACTTCCTATATTATTTAAAATTTAAATTTGAATGCAAATCGATAAGAGAATCAGTACCGAAACATCTCGCCAAGTAGTAGTACCACCGGTACAGGCATTTTTTGTTACAAATAGTATAGATTGTTTAAATTAATACGATCCGTAGCTCGAGTAATGTGGGTAAGGAATTTTACTATAAGTTCACAGCGTCCTTAATGTTCTTTTTCTCTCGATGTTTTTAATGTTTTCAATTGATCACTTCTATGTTGTGTTACTTGTTAGTCCTCTAAGTTGTTAGTTGTATGTCGGTTGTTAGTATAATTCCTGCACTGTTTTCTTGAAACTTTCTAAATGTTGAACGATGTTGAAATGCGTATAACGTTCCTTGTGCCTTTTTCAGCCTTGAGAATGATGCGGAATGCATCGAAACGTTGGCATTTGATTTGAAAGTTTATTAATAAACTATAAGAAATGTATAAAAGAGAAGATAGATGGTTAATTTGAATTTGGCGGGCAAATGACAGCGTCCGCCATCTGCGTTCACGTGCCCTGAAGACAGACAAAGAAAGCATGGCAGCTTTCTCTCTCTCGGATGATTTCTTAACATTGAGTTGCGCGTCTCTTCCTTGTCTCTGATTAACGAAATTTTCATTTTGCTTATATGAACCATTTCCAAGAACTCGTTTACACTGGTTTGGTTCAGTGTTCAGAATTTGGAAATTAAAAGTTTGCCTTTGTTGATTTTGGTGGTTGGTTAATGCATTTTATTTTTTTGTTGTCCTACCAATGATCATTTGGTGTAATTTCAAGGTATCGTGGTTTGACCAATATAAACACTAGGGCAATTGTTGCAAGGAATTTGATAATCTGCCTTACCTTTGGTTTCAGATCAAGTTTCATTTTGATAATCGACTCTGTTCACACTCGTTAAGGACTTCCTGAACTTTATTAAATTCCTGGACCTGATGAACTTTTATAACCTACTTTGCCATGATACAATAACGGGGGAAGGTAATATCACAGCTTATTCAATAACCAGCTATTCATCTCTATCAAAATCGGAAAGTTGGAGTGTCGGGCACTACGCATCCTGACAGTGCCCTTAGCGGTTCAGTTTCACGGTCTCGTGATTTTTCAGGCAATGTAATGACACGAAACGAACTGAATTTAAAATGAATATTCCCTTCAAAATCCAGGACAAATTCGCCCGAAACTACGGCTATTGCCCTAAAACGACCGGAAATTTCGGATTCTCATAAAATTTTGCCATTTAAAATCATTTTCAAACGGATTTTAGACGATAAAACATCGTATTTTAAATTAAACTAACTGTCAAAGGTTTTATTCGGATGCCCAGACGTTTAGAAAAATATTAACTCATGGCCCTCTTCTAAAATTTTCACTTGACTTTCCCAAATCAAGGGATGCCGCCGCAAGATGAGTAGCTGGTTATTGAATAAGCTGTGGTAATATATTGCGCATACGACATACGACCCCATCTGTGAATTGTTGCGACGAACTAAAGAGAGTAAATATGGCGTTTTATTGTGTTCTTTACTATTGAGTCTAGTATGTTTCTCATATATTTAATACTACTATATCGTGTGTCAAGCTTGTTTACTATGGAACTGCAGTTCGCCGAGGATGTACTTGTCGCACTCATTGCACTTGCTTGATGTGTACTTTGGTTAATTTGCGCATGAGCTAGCGAGGCAAATAGTATAGTATATTTCACATATTAAAATCATAAATATGGTATGTACGTTTTGAAATCCAAGTCAGTGTGAAACGCCCTCATCATAAATTAGTATTTATGTTAGCAATATAATTTAGGAAATTTATTTGTCGTATAATTTTAATGATATTCCAAAAATGAATAGATGTTTGTGGTGGATAGAAATAATCGAAAAACAACATATGATTACAAAACAATATGAACCTTAGTTTTCCAACGGGATGTAACTGCAGATATTCATTTATATATTTTTGGGTTAAGAGGTAAATAAAACATGATATTATCACACTTCAAATTTTATTGCCCCTTAAATAAAATAATGTATTTTTGTCTTATATTATGGTTATTCTTCTTTAGACGACATTTGTTTGGCTTCATGGAAAAATCTCACATTTCTGTACAAATCCATAATTAATTTACATAATTGTATTCTATGATTGGCATCTTCACTACAAGTTCACACCGACAAATTGTCCAAGTTTGAAATAACAATAAACAAAGTAAGTATAGGCATTTGATTAAAGTACAAAGCAAACAGTAAACACCAAAATGAACTACTGTAAACGGCAACAAACAACAAAAAAAACTTCGAAATAACAATAAACAAAGTAAGTATAGCGATTTGAGTAAAGTACCAAGCAAACAGTAAACATCAAAATGTACGACTCACAATGACTTTAATACTGTAAACGGCATATATTTATTAAATATATGGTAAACGGCAATAAACAACAAAACGGCAAACGAGCTGACAATTCGGCGCTCTATACGACCACGCACACGTGGAGGCGATCGATAATCGAAGGGGCAACGCTTATTGGTTGAAATAATTGACTTGCGCTCAACGCTGAAAGTACACATCGATCATTCTATCTCGTTTTGATTTCTGACGAATTTTGGCTCGACTCACGATATAGTAGTATTAAATATATGATGTTTCTTGCGTTTTTTTACTAATTTTCGATTTTTGCGAGGATTCTATAAAATTTAGATATTGTCTGTTTAGTGCTAAAATTATTTTAAAAACTGTTTTGAGTCGGCGTTTACTTGGTGGAAATTCATAATAACTTATGTAAACTGATTAGTAAAATAACTTTTTACTGAGTTTCCACTGTATATTTTATTAAAGCACTTAACATGTTTCGCTTCGTCAGAAGTATTATTTAAAATGGTTTATAATATAATGGTGTTTTGTACAAGAAGAAAGGTTGGTTTATAAAGTACAGGTGGTTAGGTAAAATTGTTTTGTTTTTACCACAGTAGGTAATTCCGAAGCCTATCTAGTAAATATATTTAACAATGGTGCCGATTTAGGTCTAATTGGTCGTTCAATAAAATGGAGTTTTTAAGTTTGTTTATTTCTATAGATTCAAGGAAATTTAGTTTTAAACCTTTATTTTCGCAATGTAAAATTTCATAATTATTATTGAAACTGATTTTCTGATATCAAATGGTTCGAGTAATTGGAATCTGACTTGTTGATAAAACACATTTGATGTTCTTTGATCCGCTTGTCGAAATTTCTTCCAGTTTGTCCAATATAGACCTTAGGACAGTCATTACATTTTAATTTGTAAACGCCTGATTTTTTCCCTTTGTTTAATTTTGTTTTAGTGTTTTTAATATGTTTTCCTATCGTGTTATTAGTTTTGTAAGCAATATTGATTTTTAGTGATTTTAAAAACTGCAAATTTTTTTGTTATGTGACCTATATAAGTGATAACTTTAAAATTTTTCTGATTTTCTTTCAAGACTGGATAAACTAAACTTAGGGCTTTTCTATATGTTTCTTTATTAAGTATTGTATCTATTAAACTAGTAGTGTATCCATTATTTAATGCGATTTGCTTAATAAAGTTTAATTCTTTTTGAAAATTTTCATTGGTTAGAGGGAGAGTTATTAGTCTATGTAACATACTATAAAACGATGCTAACTTATGTTTTATGGGGTGATTTGAAGAGTTATGTATAATCAAGTCCGTATGGGTTGGTTTGTGATAAATGGAAAATTCGTGCATGTTATTCGATTTTTTTTAATAGTCAAATCAAGAAAATTAATGGAATTATCAACTTATTTTTCTGCTGTGAATTTTATACTGCTGTGGATATTGTTAATCAACTCTATGAAATGATTTAACTGTCGTTCTGTTCCAGTAAAGCAAGCTATTACATCATCTACATATCTATACCAGTAAAGAAACTTGTTGAAATGAGGATTAGTTGCAATAATAGTTTCTATGTAGTCCATAAAGATTTCCGCTAAAAGAGGGCTTAATCATATTCAAAGTAGTTTTGCTGCTCTTTTTCGATAAACAAACTTTTACAAGTAAGAATTATATTTTTTATTGTTTTTTGATATCGACTGGTAGGATCTGTTCTTAATTGTAGATAATTCGTCGGGTTTAGAAAATCTAGGGTTTTTTTGACATAATCTGCTTTACTAATAGCAATTACAGTGTTCCCTTTATCGGCTTTTGTAAATATAGCGTTCTTAGATTTATTCTTAATTTGTTTAATAACGTGAGTTTCTTGTTTTGGTTTAAGTTCATTCTGAAATTGGTTTTTTATTATACTAGAGGCTTTATATTTAAGATTAGTATTGTCAGGAATATCTTTAAGAGCTAAGTCAATTTCGACACCTAACAGCTCTATTGAGTTATTAAGATTACGATTATTTTGAATGTTGTGTTTAAAGCCTTTTTCTAAGAGTTTAATTTCATTGTCGGTAAAATTGATATCTGTCAAATTTAAAAAACGTTTATAGAAAATGTGATCTGAAATTTTTTTTTGGCTAGGTATCTGATTAGTTTTGTTAGATTTGGGATCAAGTTTCTTAATTTCTTTTTTTGAGTTAGGTATTTATTACGTATAATATTACTTTTTCTCTAGTACAGCTATCCAAAACAAGGAACTCCGTGTGATGTAGTTTATGTAATAATTCTGTATGCACTATTTTTAAATACACACTAAAAATTCCGCGTTTATGAAATTGGTTCTTCTTTTCCAATGATAACCATATTATAACCAGTATATGAAACTCAGAACCAACAATCCAAGCGGAGCAGCTCGTACTGGTACCACAACAGGTTTGAAAAAATGGTTATCATTAGAAAAGAAGAACCAATTTCATAAACGCGGAATTTTTAGTGTGTATTTAAAAGTAGTGCATACAGAATTATTACATAAATTACATTACACGGAGTTCCTTGTTTTGGATGGCTCTACTAGAGAAAAAGTAAGTAATATTATACATAATAAATACCTAACTCAAAAAAAGAAATTAAGAAATTTGATCTCAAAATCTAACAAAACTATCAGATACCTACCAAAAAAAAATTTTCAGATCACATTTTCTATAAACGTTTTTTAAATTTGACAGATATTAATTTTACCGACAATTAAATTAAACTCTTAGAAAAAGGCTTTAAACACAATATCCAAAATAATCGTAATCTTAATAACTCAATAGAGCTGTTAGGTGTCGAAATTGACTTAGCTCTTAAAGATATTCCTGACAATACTAATCTTAAATATAAAGCCTCTAGTATAATAAAAAACTAATTTCAGAATGAACTTAAACCAAAACAAGAAACTCACGTTATTAAACAAATTAAGAATAAATCTAAGAACGCTATATTTACAAAAGCCGATAAAGGGAACACTGTAATTGCTATCAGCAAAGCAGATTGTGTCAAAAAAAATCCTAGATTTTCTAAACCCGACGAATTATCTAAAATTAAGAACAGATCCTACCAGTCGATATCAAAAAGCAATAAAAAATATAATTCATACTTGTAAACGTTTGTTTATCGAAAAAGATTTTAGCAAATTAACTCTTATGAACCCCTTTGCCCCAAAATTATACTCACTTATAAAAATTCACAAAGCCGGCAACCCAATAGACCAGTTGTTTCTTTTTTTCTCAGCCCCATCTTACAAATGATCTAAATACCTAATAGATATAATAAAAATCAATACTAATTTTACTTCTAAATACTCTATTAAGAACCCCTACGAACTAGTGGCCAAAATTAAGCGTTTGATATTACCAAAAAATGCCAAGTTAATTTCATTTGACGTTACCAATTTATTTCCTAGCGTACCTATTGCAGATACTATAAAACTAGTAGAAAAACTTTTAACAAAAAAATAATGTAAATATAATAAAAAAGCAAGAAATTATACACTCCATGGAAGTATGTTTAGAGCAAAACTACTTTGAATTTGATAATTAATTATATGCAAGTAAACAAGGTTTAATCATGGGTAATCCATTAAGCCCTCTTTTAGCGGAAATCTTTATGGACTACATAGAATCTATTATTGCAACTAATCCTCATTTCTACAAGTTTCTTTACTGATATAGATATGTAGATGATGTAATAGTTTGCTTTACTGGAACAAAACGACAGTTATATAATTCCATAGAGTTCATTAACAATATCCACAGCAGTATAAAATTCACAGCAGAAAAAGAAGTTGATAATTCCATTAATTTTCTTCATTTGACTATTAAAAAACATCGAATAACATTCACGAATTTTCCATTTATCACAAACCAACCCATACGGACTTGATTATACATCTCTTCAAATCACCCCATAAAACATAAGTTAGCATCCTTTTATAGTATGTTACATAGACTAATAACTCTCCCTCTAAACAATGAAAATGTTCAAAAAGAATTAAACTTTATTAAGCAAATCACATTAAATAATGGATACACTACTAGTTTAATTTTTTTTTATGGCGGTGGCACACACACTAAAGGGAGACCCTATGGCGCTCGACGAGCGGTGTGTGTGCGAAGATGTTGATTGACACGGCTCTTGAATATTTGTAAGTTGTAATTAGTGGGAAACAGATGTCCTGGGAGTGAGTTCCAGAGTGATGCAGTGCGCCAGACAAAGGAGTTCTTGTAAAGCGATGTTCTAGGTGTTTCCAGTTGTACGACGAACTGGTGCGCTCTTGCCGTCTGTCGTGACTGTCTGACAGGAGCTGCTAGGGGCGGGATGTGGCGGACCAAATCCTGGGAACATCTGCCGTGAAAGTATCTGTAAAACAGAGATATCTCGGCTACATGTCTGCGGTGTTCCAGACTATCTAGACTCCGGGTCAACTCCGGGTCGCCGACGAGACGCACAGCTCTCTTCTGAATGGAATCCAGCAGCTTTAGGGTGTGCTTTGGTGCGGCACCCCAGATATGTGAGCAATATTCTAAGCACGGTCTTATTTGAGCTTTGTAGAGCAAGAGCAACTGCTGCGGTGTATAGAGTTTTTTGTTGCGAAATAGCGCACCAAGCTTCTGGGAGGCTGATTTTGCGATGTTAGCAACGTGGTCATGCCAGGACATATTGCTGTTGACCGAGATACCCAGCAGTCCGATTGACGAAGATGAAGGAATGGTCGACCCTGCCATAATGATGTCAGGGCCCGCTGTATTGGCCCTCTTGGTAAACGTGGCTGCTTGGGTCTTTGCTGCATTGAACTGGACCAAATTTCGGTCGCCCCAAGTTTGAACTTTCTCCAGGTCTTGATTAATTGCTGTAATCTGCCCCTGTCTGCGGTGATGAGTCTCAGTCGCTGGTAAGGGTTTTTCTGATCTAAAGTGGGAGACAAGGGTACTGTCATCTGCAAAACTGTAAACAGGATTATTTGTTTCGATCAGCAGGTCATTAATATAGATGAGGAACAGAGTTGGTGAAAGTATTGCGCCCTGAGGCACGCCCGCGTTGATGGTGAATGTGTCCGAGATGTGTCCATCGACTGCAACGTGCAGAGATCGGCTCTTAAGGAAACTGGCAAGCCAGCTGCAGAGAGAGGCTGGCAGTCCGAAGGACGGTAGTTTGTTGAGCAGTCCGTCATGCCAAACTCTGTCGAATGCCTTTGAAATATCCAACGCAATCGCTCGAGACTCTCCGTAGTTCTCAATTGCCCTACTCCATATATGAGTGACATAGGCCAATATATCTCCTGTCGATCTCTCTTTCCAAGATGATGGGTAAATCCCTTTTCCGTAAGACAGAGAAAAAAGCCTGGAAAAAACGGGTGTTAGTTCGTTGGCGCAGTTCTTTAACACGATGGCAGGTATTCCGTCCGATCCTGATGTCTTTTGCGTATCTAGATTTTTAAGGATTTTTCGAATATCACGGTGATGAAATTTGACTTCTGCCATGGTAGTGTTGATGTTCGATATGGTGGGGAGAGTCTTGCCTTGGGGGACGTCCAAGGTAGAGTGCGAAGAAAACATTTTGGCGAGCATGTTTGCTTTTTCCTTGGCTGTAGTCGCCGTGATGCCACGTTCGTCTGTCAAAGGTGGGAGAGACGTTTCTGTAAAGTTGTTACTTACTGCCTTTGCTACCGACCAAAAATTCCTGGAGCCACTGGGGCATTGCAAAAGTTTATTCCTGATCCTTTGATTGTGTTTGTCCTTAGTTTCGTCGATAACACGCTTGCATTCGTTTCTCGCTTCGACAAAATAATTGCGATTTTCAGCGGTCTAATTTTGCTGCCAGTGCTTGTAGGCTTGCTGTTTCCTACCCACAGCTCTTTCGCATCTTCTATCGAACCAGGGCTTTCCTTTTGATGGTAACTTGATGGAATTTGGGATATATGCTTCCATTCCTGAGGAGATTACTTGCGTGATCTTTTCGCAGCAGACTGACGGGTCGTCACCGCCAAAGCAGACGTCGAGCCAAGGAAAATCTAGGTAGAACTCCCTTAGATCGTCCCAGTTTGCAGAATTGTAATGCCAGATTTTGCGAGGCAATGGTGGGTCCTTCTGTATGAGTGGCAATTCACAAACCGTTGTAATAAGTTTGTGGTCGAAAGTACCTAATGGTGGACCAACTGTAACTGTGTACTGGTCAGGATTGGTGGTTAGAAAAAGATCCAGGAGGGCGGCGAATTCGCCCCTCTCTGAGATTCGAGTTGGTTCGTCTACAATTTGAGTAAATCCGCAGCTGATGGCGAATGCTTCAGCCTCTCTACCTTCATTGTCGGTCTTGTTGTGATGTTTGAGCCAGTTGGTATTGTGGGCATTGAAGTCTCCCAGAACGATTATTTCTGGACTGGGGTGATCAACCTGTATTGAGTCAAAAGTGGTAGCTAGTGTTGAAAAAAAGCTTTGGTAGGCTCTATCGCTCGGAGGGCGATAGAGACAACATATAAACTTGGTTAATCCCTTGGCGGGAACTTGAGCCACATGACGTCAAGGTTGTTCGGTTCGAGTGTTTCCTCGCGGTGACATGAAAGGTCGTTTCGGACAAAAAGGCATATTCCGAACTTATGATTAAATCGGGTATGTAAGTCGTAACCAGGATAAGGGTAGTTCACTGTTGTTGTTGTAGAACATACTTGTGGTTCTGTAAGGGCTAGTATGTGTGGTCTATTTGCTTGTAGATGTTGGTGTACCGAATTTATGTTTGTATTTAGGCCTCTTATGTTGCAGAAATCAATTCTAAATTGGTTCGGTATCTTTGCTGTCTGTGAAATGCGGAATGAAGGGCTCCCAGGGCCACCCAGCGCCCGGAGATCCGAATGGCCGGGGAGTTTACCTCCGGAATATTTTGATCCTGGAAGCACCATCATGTCCATATTATTATATTCCTACTGTGGAACCCGGAACCACCAGCGCGGAAACGGAACGTGATTCGGGAAAACCACTTTGCGCTTCCCGTTCTGGTGGGGTGGTCTTTCACCGGACGATGCGAGTAGGCGTATGCATCTACCACCTAGGGCCGCTTCCACTGGATGCATTGGCCTCAGACTCTTTCCTTTGGTGGTCCCTAGTCTGGCAGGGGTAAAAATAGGGTTTGTTGGGTCACTCCCTAGTGATCAGCTCCAGACTTTGTACTTCGGTGTTCTCCAGCCTGGAGGAGGACGATGGGATTTGATGGGCCACATCCCGTGGCAACTCGGAATGGCGGGGACGTCACTCCCCGTAATCAAACTGCTCTCACCAGTTTGACGTCCCTGCCAGCATTAATAGATACAATACTTAATAAAAAAACATGTAAAAAAACCCTAAGTTTAGTTTGTCCAGTCTTGAAAGAAAATCAGAAAAAATTTAAAGTTATCACTTATATAGGTCACATAACAAACAAAATTAGCAGTTTTTAAAATCACTAAAAATCAATATTGCTTACAAAACTAATAACACGATAGGAAAACATATTAAAAACAATAAAACAAAATTAAACAAAGGGAAAAATCAGGCGTTTACAAATTAAAATGTAACGACTGTCCTAAAGTCTATATTGGACAAACTGGAAGAAATTTCGACAAGCGAATCAAAGAACATCAAATGTGTTTTATCAACAACAAGTCAGATTCCAATTACACGCACCATTTGATATCAGAAAATCAGTTTCAATAATAATTATGAAATTTTACATTACGATAATAAAGGTTTAAAACTAAATTTGCTTGAATCTATGGAAATAAACAAACTTAAAAACATTTTATTGAACGACCAATTAGCCCTAAATCGGTCACCATTGTTAAATATATTTACTAGATAGGCAATATAATACTTCGGAATTACCTACTGTTGTAAAAACAAAACAATTTTGCCTAACCACCTGTACTATATAAACCAACCCTTCTTCTTGTACAAAACACCATTATATTATATACCATTTTAAATAATACTTCTAACGAAGCTACAGTGTTAGCCAAACATGTTAAGTGTTTTAATAAAATATACAGTGGAAACTAAGTAAAAAGTTATTTTACTAATCATTTTACATAAGCTAAAATTCTTATATTTATTGGACAAACTAGTGAAAATTTGACAATTAAAAATGCGTTGTGCTGTGCACGGTTGTAAAAGTGATGATCAAGGCAAGAACTTTGAGAAAACTATTAGATTTTATACATTTTTCTAATGACATTTTGTTGCAAAAATTATGGGTAAACGCTTGTTGTAATAATTTTAACAAAGATCAGTTATTTTCTAACCAATAAGTTTTATATAATTTTAATGACGATTTGTTTATGATTATTTTTATTTTATACCTGTATTTTATTTAATTTGACAAGCTAACATTATACATGAATAAAGTAGATATGTTTAAAGTCAACAGCACGGGTAATAAGTTTCGAAAAGAATGCGATAAAAAATTTGATTTTACTCAGCCCCTATCAAAACAGTTAAAAACAAAACTACTGCTATTGACGGCCTTCGCCGCCTGTTTTTGTAGGGTTTTTCCCCTCTGCCGCTCAGCCGTCGAACTGCATCAGCGGCAAGTCCGACTGTATTTGTTCTATTTGTAATGATTATTTTGTTTCTCATGACCGAACGTGGCATTTTTTATTCCTGTTGTAATTAAAAAAGAAAACGTTCTGTTATTAAAAATTACATGCTTTTATTCTGTGTAAATGTATCACTGAGATTGGAGTCCTGTGTGTTGCTGACTGTACTAAAGTCAAAAAACTAATCTGTTTGCAAACTCTTGCCAAAATCAGTTAAAGCGGAAAAATCCATATCCCAAAAAAACCTTTAATAATAACGTTAATCGTTCAAAGTTACCTTTAATTAATCATCCAAAACTCCATTTACTAAATTTTCTATCAAAATAAAACAAACTATTAAGTTAAATCTAAAATTTGTGTATATACTGGAGATGTTACAATTATAATTTAAAGGAATAACGCTTATTGTGACGTCAATGCGCAGGCAGAACCTATTTTGAAACCGCTGAGTCTTACCTTCGTATTATTGCATCATGCTACCTTGCCTTTGGTTTCGGTTCAGGTTTCACTTTGATAATCGACTTGGCTCGATCCTCTTCGCACTCGTTAAGAACTTCCTGGACTTGATGAGGTTCTATAACCTGTCTGCAATTTGGTTTCGGATCAGGTTTCAGTTTGATTATGTTCCTGGACCTGATGAACTTCTATAACCTGCCTTGCTTTTGGTTTCGGATCAGGTTTCACATTGATAATCAACTTGGTTCGATTCTCTTTGCACTCGTTAAGGACTTCCTGGACTTGATTGTGTTCCTAGACCTTATGAACTTTTATAACCTGCTTTGCATTTGGTTTCGGGTCATGTTTGAGTCTGATAATCGACTCGGTTTGATTCTCTTCGCACTCGTTAAAGTTTTTCTATACTTGATTAGGTTCCTGGACCTGACAAACTTCTATAACCTACCTTGCCTTTGGTTTCGGATCAGGTTTCACTCTGATAATCGACTCGGTTCGATTCTCTTCGCACTCATTAAGGACTTCCTGGACTTGATTATGTTCCTGGACCTGATGAACTTCTATCTGCCTTGCTTTTGGTGTCAGATCAGGTTTCACTTTGATTCTCTTCGAACTCGTTAAGGACTTCCTGGACTTGATTAAGTTCCTGGACCTGACGAACTTCTATAACCTGCCTTTGTCGTCTTTGGTTTCGGTTCAGGTTTCACTCTGATAATGGGCTTGGTTCGATTCTCTTTGTGTCTTTGGTTTCGGTTCAGGTTTCATTCTGATAATGGACTTGGTTCGATTCTCTTTGCACTCGTTAAGGACTTCCTGGATTTGATTATGTTCCTAGACCTGATGAACTTATATAACCTGTCTTGCCTTTGGTTTCAGGTTAGGTTTCACTTTGATAATCGATTCGGTTCGATTCTCTTCGCACTCGTTAAGGACTTCCTGAACTTGAAGTGCGTGGACCTGATGCCTTTGGTTTGGGGTTAGATTTCAGTTTGATTATTGACTCGGTTTGATTCTCTTCGCACTCGTTAAGGACTTCCTGAACTGGGTTAAGTTCCTGGACCTGGATGACCTGATGAGCTTCTATAACCTGCCTTACTTTTGGTTTCGGGTCAGATTTCACTTTGATTATCGACACGGCCATCTTTTTAGAAACATCCGTCTACCGTTTATTAATGCGAAACTATATATGGTTTTCTAAAAAAAACTTATAAAATGAAACTGTTTTATTCATGAGAAAAACTACTGGGTATCAACAATATGTACTATTAATATTTGTTACAAAAATGAACCTAGTTTATTTACGTGTTTTTACTGTTTTTTTGTTATGTTTTTCTTAGAAAAATCTATTATTTTAGAATATGATGTTGTATTTGACTTGATACAGTTTAGTCATCGTAAAGTTATCTACACGACTTTTGAAGTTATAATAAATAATATCACTTAGTTTCTGACTACAGTTCACCAATTAAAAGAAACTCTATTTTCAAGTATGTATAGTAAAAACACAATGTTTCGACTTACAAATTCTCGAAATATCCATAAATTCTCAATGCTTTTGAAAATAAGTTACCCAGAATTTTCCCTCACTGTTCCATCTAAAGGGCAATAATTTATCTCTGTTTCTAATGAGGACGACATACCGAGTTTCCAATGTGTAGTCATGATTTCAAAATCGAAAATATGTTCAGCAGTACAAAAACCCTTGCATTACGGTAATATATTTGTATATTTAGATGTTTTTTGAATTGCCATGTCATGCCAAAATAAGTGTCAATAATTAATTATAAAAGGCGGCTTTAGAGTCTATAGACTGTTTTAAATTACACTCCAATAAAGATACTATGGGCTAATTAGGTATAAACCTGGAAGAGTTTTAGTTAGCAACATTAAGTAGCAGGTATCTTTCGACTTTTTATATAATCTATACACATGTATAGGTTAACATGGTGTATTTTAATTTAATAAAATACATATTTCATATTGTTTATTTCATTATCTAAATAATACGTCACATCAAAAAGTAAAGAATGTTTATTTGCATAGAAAATCGCAGAACTTAACATAACGGAATCGCTAATACGGTAAGTAAATAATAAAAGTACCTATATGAAGAAAGTGGTGGTAATACTCCTAGTTGAACTTGCATTTTGAAAAGTCCATTTCTGGATGTTGTTCCATGAATCTGGAAAGAAAATTACTGTTTGTACAAAGTCATTGATTTAATTAGATATACATATTTACATCTTAAAGTACAAAAGGCATATCCATTGGCGGAATTAGTATATTATTCTGGGGAGAGCTAGACAATATGTGGACATACAGCATACAGGTATTATTTCTGTTTTGCGTTATTGTTATGAATTATTATTGCCAACGGTGTTTTAAACATTTTAATTTTATTTTCAGATATAATGGCAACCCTAGAAGAATATAGTGTTAGTAAGCAGCACGAAAGATTTTCGTTTTTCAACAATTCCAGTGAGGCATACAATTCTAATTGCACTAATAATTCGCGATTTTTATGTCCAAAACTGAGATGAAAGATTTAGTGTTGGGAAACATGTGAAATTACTACATGTAATGTTTTTTTGGAAGATCAAGTTCTTAACACTGATTCTTTAAAAATTTTGGTTTCACCCACCTAACCCACTCCAAAGCTGCTTAGACGTTCAAAGCATCATAATAATATGTGGCCCGAATTTGGGTTCTATTTTTTTTGCTGGTCAACCGATATTAATATATTATATTGATACGCGTTATGTCCACAATCCTCATGCAGCAAAGCACAAGCTGACCTTTAGAAAAGAGAAAGACTGCGACTTCGGTACCCATTGAAAAAATCAGTAGATAATAATCAAATTAACTCATAAACAAATTATCAAAAAGCATTCTGCATTGTCTCCATATAAAAATTGTAACTTTAATATGTAGGTTCTCGAGGAAAATATGGAAAATTCAAAATTTCACTCAAACACTGGTTTCAGAGTTTGTATGGACCTAAATTCGAGAAATAATATAATATGACCTCTTTGTTTTTATTATGATCAGTTGATTTTTGCATCTATGTTAAGGAAACATACTAATTAACAGTTTCTTATCTATAATCAAAGATTTTTTTTTATTAAACCATCGTTTCCAAATTTGAAAAGGTTGCTTTATTTCGTAAAGATGATGCTCTTTATCAATCATTAGTTCCTTCCGCTAATAAATAAAGCATTGGGAAATCAATAATGTGCATGTTTCATTTTGATCTCATTGTATAGTTTATAATAATACGAAATCCCCTTACTTTTTAAGTACGTCCTGTTTTTTCTGATCATCGCTGGTAGGTAAGCCCATTTCTTTTTGCCTCTGGTCGTACATCATTTTCTCAACCATCCCTCGCGTTTCACCGTCAAGATCGCTTAATTTCGATGGTTCAGGATTAATTTTCTTAGTACTTAACTCGGAATCTGAATTAACTAATTTGCTCCACCAATTCATTTTGTTGACCTAGAACAAAGTCAGAATGTCATTCAGAGTTTATTTAGTGATCAAGTTACAGTTTAACATCACAAAATTTTGGTATTGAAAAAAAATAAGCCATGGTCAATCACTACCGAATAAAAACGAACTTAGAAAAGTGGTGAATACATCATTTTTATTTTTTTTACTTTGTACCCCTATCGAAGAAGCGATATGTATGATTTCTTTCGTTGCAATGTTGCATTTGAATATCGATTGATACTTTTAATGCTAATTCGGCCGGCTATTGGGGTTAGTAGCAGCTAGCAGCATTAAGAAGGCAAACTCTATGGATTTAGTAGAAGAGCCATTGGAAGCACGTGCCTCACGGCCTTCCTTCCTTAATGTGAGTTTCTAATCGTGCTAGTGCGCTGAGCACTCTCGCACTGTCTTGGTCCATGTGTTGTTTCGTAATGATCATGTGTCGTCTTGGTCTTCGAAGGTGTTGGATTCTTGGTGCCGGTTAGTGAAGGAGCGAGTATTGTTTGTTTTGCGATTTTGAGCTGACAAGAGAATAACTGTAGACACCTAGGCGAGGCTGATCGCTTTGGATTATGCAGATTTCTCCGCAAGTCCAAAACGATCACCCCAGGAAAGAACTGCACGTGATACGCAGGGTGTTACCCCCTGACTCTACTTCTACGCATGGAGCCCATACGGCGAGCTACCCCGTGCAGTCCCTTAATGCCTGTACACCCCCGTTTTTAGGCGGGAACCCGGCCTAGGGCATCAGCGATGCTCTCTTCCCCAGCTGTTTTTGAATCATTCTAGTTTTGTTAGTGATTTATGAGATTTAGAATTTTTGAAAAATTTTTGAAAAAATTTGATTTAAAATTTTGAAAAATTTTTAGAGTTTGAGATTTTTGATTTTTCGAAAAAGAACGAACCTTTTAGAAATTTTGAAAATTTTTTGAGTTTTTGAAAATTTTGAAAGTTTTTGGAAATTTTTAAATTTTGAAGATAGAATGATATTGATATTATTTTTTTTTGGGTTTTTTCATTTTTTCTTTGTGTAATGTGTATGTGATTTAGTGCTCTGGTGGGAGTAGTAAGCTTTTATGTGCTGTTCTGTTTGGATGTGCTACTCTGCTGAATAGTGTTCGTATGATTGGGTTTGTGTGGTTGCGAACTTGTTCTAAGAATATTGTGTCTTTGCCTGTCAGATATGTGTTTATTGTGTCTACTTTGAGATCGTTGTGAATGTCTGCATTGCGAACGTACCAAGGTGCGTTCACAATTTGTCTGAGTGTTTTGTTTTGGAATGTTTGAAGTTTTTTTCTTGTTTGTTTTGCATGCATGTGTGTATACTATGGCTCCATATAGAATTTTGGGCTTTATTATCTGATTATAGAGCATTAGTTTGTTCTTTAGTGACATTTTACTATTTCTGTTAATTAATGGATAGAAAGCTTGTTTGGCTGCAATGCCTTCGTTTACTTTTGCTTGAATGTGCTTTTGAAAAGTGAGTTTGCTATCTAGGGTTACCCCTACATATTTAAGAGAGTTAGACCATCTTATTACTGAGTTTTCAAGATTTAAATTTGGAATAGGTTTATTACGTTTAGTTGTTATGAGCAAGGCCTGTGTTTTTTCTTCATTAATTTTAATATTCCAAGTTTCTGCCCATTCGTATATGGAGTCTAAGTGTTGTTGTATGTGATTTTTGAGTCTTGTGTGATTGTTGTTTATTGAGAATATGCATGTGTCGTCTGCGTATATGGAGAGTTTAGTGTTTGGGTGTCTAGGTATGTCTGTTGTGTATAATGTGTATAGGGTAGGCGACAGAGGAGAGCCTTGGGGGACTCCTGCCTCTATGCGCCTTGTGGTGGATAGTGCTGTGTTTATTTGTGTAGTGAAGGAACTGTGTTTGAGGAATGAGGCTATGAGTTGAGTTAGTGGAGGTGGAAGATTGTGTAGTCTGTCTAGGTTGTGTATGAGTCCTTCATGCCATACTTTGTCAAAGGCTTTTTCGACGTCAAGGACTACAACTCCGGTCGATGCCCGTCTTTGCAGTCCTCTAGTCGCCTCCTCAACAAGCCTGGCAAGTTGGAGCTCGGTGTTGTGTTGTTTTCTGAACCCAAACTGTTCGTCTGGGATCAGATTGTTTTGTGATATGTGTGAGTTTAATCTCTCCAACATAACCTTCTCCGTCAGCTTGCTCAGCGATGAGAGCAAGCTGATAGGTCGCCAGTTTTGAGGAAAGATCAAGTTTTTGTGAGGTTTAGGGATTAGTATTATTTTTGCTTTTTTCCAAGATTTTGGAAAGTGTTTTAGTGATAGTATTGTGTTTATTATGTAAGTGAATTTGAGTATGGCTGTTTGTGGTAAGTTTTTTAGTGCTCTGTTTGGTATGTTGTCGTAGCCGGGTGCTTTTTCCGGGTTTAATTGCGCAATAATTTGCGCAATTTCTGCGGTGTTTGTTGGTCGTGTTTCGTCATCTTGGTGTTCGTTTTCGTAAGTTAGTATTTCTCTGTAGTTTCTCTCTATGGTTGCCTCGTGATCTATATCCTGGGCCCCATCGCCTAAGGTGAATTGCGATTCCAGCGAGTCTGCGAAAGCCTCAGCCTTCTCTTCGCTGGAATACACCATTCCTCTCAGTCCATGGATGTTAGGATATGTCACTTTGTTGCGACCTTGCATCGTTTTGGCGATTTTCCATAGAGAGTTGTTTTGTGGGTTGACTGTGGTGATGTATTCTGTCCATGAGTTGTTTTTGTGAGTTTTTATGTCTGTTTTGATTGTATTCGTGAGTCTGTTTGCTTGTGTGTTTAAGTCTCGATTGTTTGTTAGTTTGGCTCGTCGTTTTAGCCTGTTTCGGAGCCTTATGTTGTCTTTTATGTTTTGTGGAAGCGAGTATGGGTTGTTTTGATTTGTGTGTACTGTTTTTGTGGCTGCGTTTATGGCTGCTTGTATCTCCTCAGTGAACCTAGCAACTTCGTTGTCTAGTTCCGCTTTGGAGGCGATGTATGGTAAGTTGTGCATGTTTTGTGTTAAGTGTTCTTTGAATATGTTCCAGTGTATGAATTGTTGTATGTTTGCTTGGTGTATGTTGTTTATTGTGATGGCAATCAGAGAATGATCTGATGAGGATAAATCCTCCAGATTGTCAATCACAACATTGTGTGCGATGTTTTGAGTAAGTACTGTGTCTAGTATATCTGAGCGTTCGTGGTGGAAGTGTGTGGGTTCAAGTGGTGCTTGTACTGTGAAGTGCAGTTCTTGCGAAGCTCTTAGTAATGCAGTGCCACCTGCATTGGTGGCCCTGCATCCCCAAGATTGATGTTTGCAGTTAAAGTCTCCTGCTGCAAGAACTGGCAGTGTGTAGTTGAAGAGTTTTGTGGTTTCGTCTAGTGGTAAGTTGTGTTGTGGTGGTTTGTATACTGAATGAATGACAATGTCTCCGTCAGTTAGACTGACTTTGATGCTTGTCACCTCCAGTATGTCTGACTGTGGTGGTTGTATTGCGTCATGTGTAATGTTGTTTTTTACAAAAATGGCAGTGCCGCCCCCCATACGCTGCGCCCTGTCATTTCTATAGATTGTGTAGTTTTTGATGTGTAATCTTGTTTGTGGGCGTAAGAATGTTTCCTGTACGAGTGCAATGTCTATGTTATTTTCAGTCAGGTAGTCAGCAAACTCGTGTCTTTTGGGGTAAAGAGAGTTCCCGTTCCAACTGACTAAAAATAGGTGCTTTGGTTTATTAGCCATTGAGATTAGCAAATAGTCTCAATGTTGGGTTTTTATTTATAATTTCTGAAATTTTATTCAGTTTTGTTACTATGTCTTGTTCAGACATAGTAAGAAGAGCAATTAATCCGTTTGCTTGCGGCATTGCACTCGCTTGGGAGTTTGTGTTTATGTTTTTGCTTGTGGGTGTTGTTTGTGTAGGTTTTGGAGCTTGTTGTTGTGGTTGTTGTTGTTGTTGTTGTTGTTGTTGTTGTTGTGGTTTTGTGACTTGTGCAAATGATATGTTTGTGTTCACTGGCCGTGTTTGTGGCAGAGGTTTCTTGAAGTTAGGGTTTTTGGAGCATTGTGAGTAGTTAGCTGGGTGTTCCCCCCCGCAGTTGCAACACTTAGCTGGGGTATCAGTAGTTTTGGTGCACTCTTTGTAAAAGTGCGGACCTGCGCACCTATGGCACACAGGTTTGGCGTAGCAGTTTGAGATGGTGTGCCCAAACTGCTGGCATTTGTGACATTGAGTTTGTATTTTGTTAATGCTTCCTCTCTGAAGCTCTACACTGACTGGCATGTAATTGATTCTGTCTTCTTCCAAAATTTTGATGTCGGACTGAGGAAGAAGTACTTTGACTGAGTTGGTAAGAAACTGACGTCTCCTACCGACCTTCAGCCAGTAGATCTCCTTGGGGGAATAGCCCCTGTCCTCTAGGTCGTGTTTGATGTCCTCAATATTCATTTTGTTATCAAGGCCTTTGATGATGACGTTTAGGAGCCTATCTTCCGGGAGGAAGTAGGAATGATAGGGGTATTTTTTACCCTGCAAGTATCTAGTGATGCCTCTATGGTCTCCAGGAGTATTTGGGGTTAATTGAATGCCTAGTTTTGATTTTTTAACATTTCCGAAACCAAGTTTCAGAATTGTCAAATCTTGGAATATTACTTTCCAGTGCTCGGGGCATCTGATGATGATAGGCACCACATCTGATTTTTTGGGGGCTGATTGGGCACTTGGGGTGGGTTAGAGGGCTTTGATTTGTGGTCGAGTTTGGGCCGAAGTACTGGCCTCTGCGTGCTTCTTCATCGAAGCAGCTAATATTGGTTTGACTGTGGCTGGAAAATTATTGGGAGGGATTGTGTCCCTCTTTGATTTTTTCAGAGGTGGGAATTCCTCTGAATTGGGCATTTTGGAAGGTTTTTCAGAGTCTGAAGAGACTTCCATCTCTTGGTCCTCCTTGGTTTCAACTGCGGGGGGGGCACTATGTTCTGTGTAATGTTTTGTTGAGTGGGTGTGTCTGTGTTGGTGATTTGCGGCACATTAAAATGGTTCGACATATTCTTCATATCTGTAGAAAGTTCGTTAATTTTTGCTAAAAGTTGTGCAATTTGAGCACTCTGCTCATGAATAAGTTTGTGACTTTTGCCCGAGTCTTGTCTTAATTTATTGATAGTTTTTCTAAGCTCGAGGTTTTCTGCCTCAAGCTTTTTAATAAGAGACGACTCCATTTTAATGTGTGCCTTGTGTTGTGTTATTGTGTTTGACGTGTGTTTTAACTTACTTGTGTGCACTTTGGTAACTGGAGATTTGTCACGTTCTTTTCTCACCGCTCCGGTCATCGCCTCTTCCGGCGGAATTTTCGTTGTGCAGGCTTCCCTGCCGCCTGAATTTTTTGCTTCCTTCGTTTTGTTGTGGTGGGTTGTTCTGCTGTTGTGTTCACAAAGTGACGAGATACATGCACTCTAGGTACGATCGTGCCGTCACTCTGTGTTGCGCTTGTTGCGCTAACGTCAAACGAATTTATACGCCAGCGTGAGCCAACGTCAAACGATTTTTGGTCGCATACACTACACTGAAAAGTATAGTGCTGCTTTTTGTGTCGTTAGCGTATTTTACCTCACTTCACTTTTTGACTGTTTTCGCAGAGCGGATGGGTAAACGTGTTGCCAGCGCGGCCGAAGCAACAGAACTAATAATAATTGCCTCACGGCCGAGTATCCACGGAATATATATGGCTGTAGTTCGCCTAATTATCACCTACGGGGCTTCGTGTGGTGGATTGGCACAAAAACGGCTCAGTTGGACAGAGTTCAGTGACTGGCTTGCCTGGAAATTACAGGTCCTATGAGGACGTCAACTACCAAGGCTCTTGAGAGACTCGACTCGTTTGCCGCCTTTCCACCTATTCCTGGAGTATGAGGCCTTGGGCCTGCTTATAAAAAGCTTCGGTCATCTAACAATTAAGGCTAAGGGATAATAATGGCCTGAAGAAACGCATCAGAGACTGGAAGGGGACGGCTGTTAAATGTTCGGAACTCTTAATGAGGGTAGACAACATACTACCCACCTTCAGAGCACTCAGATTTCATATAGAGGATAGAAATGCGTGGTTAGGGACGGATCATAGCACTGAGGCGGGTGTGTATGGAGAAACCAAAAGGTCCAGCCATAGAGGAATATAGAAATAAAGAGAGTGTTTTATTCTTATGGGAAAATTGGCATTGAGTTTTGACGCACTGCGCAATTCCAGCCGCGCATGGAGGCGCTAGCGTCAGTGGAACTAAAAGTACAGCTTACTATAAATTATCTAGTAAACTGTGCTAAAAGTATGCTGTCGAGAATTCACAAATGGCGGTTTGACGGTTGTTGATTAAAGAAAGCCGGTTTAATCAATTTATTATTTTAATTTAAAATTGTTCTGGGGCGATGGTGGATGGAGGTATTGGTGGTGCGAGTAGCAGCCGTTGGTAAGCAACATAGTATTTTCTTTTGGGAATTTTGTTCTTGAAATATTTAAAAACTGTAAATTTAATTTTTGGTTCTATTCGAGTTAATTAGTTTTTGAATATTAGAAATATATTGTGATACGTCAACACTATATTTACCTATTTTGTTCTGTTAAGAGATTTTTTTATGTTATTTTGGTTGCATTTACTACCGCATGTTTTTTAATAAACTTTGTAGCAAAATGCAAAATGTGTATATTTTCTTTCTTACACCCTAAACTATTCTTCGGTCCAAACAACGCCTAAAGTTTAATGTATACTCGCATTTAATTCAACCAGGCGCATTATGGATTTATCTGCGATAAACTAATGTATTTGCAAGGTTCTCTCTTTGCTTTAATCTCGATTAAGAAAAACGCTGTAATAGTTTGTTGCAGATAAATTCATAAACCGTCTAGTTATATGGAATACGACTAAAATAAAAATAACATTTGAATAGCCCGCCGCCTTTCTTCTGTCGATAAAACAGGAACATGTTTTGTCAACATAGATTATTAGCATTAGTTCAGTAAGCCGCCCTTAGTGTCGTGTAAGTGAACATCATACGTCATTATTGTCAATTGTCATTAAACGGTGTGCCAATATTTTACAAGGGAATGGATACTCTCTTTACTTTTATATTCCTCTATGGGTCCAGCCTTACTTTCGCCATTGTGAATTATGCAACTGTGTTGCATAATTAATTGCGAGTTGGCCGCGGTCCTCAAATGCGGGTATGAAAACCTGTCAAAAGCCTTCAGAAGAAAGGACATCTACATCTGCTGCTGAGTCGGCTCTCGAGCCTGATAGGATCAATTCTGCGCTAGTGCCTGAGTGTAGAAATGTCTTGGGGGTCTTGGCCGGATATAATAAGGTCAGTCTTGTTTGGGTGCCGGGATACTCGAATGTCCCGGAGAATAAGGAGGTTTGGCCTCTATGCCGATTCCACCTCTGCAACTCTCAGAACCGGCACCTTTTATTACGAAAGGAATCTAACAACTTATTTATTTATTAATAAACGAGAAACCCCATTTTATACAATTTATACCTATAATAAAAAGTTAATTTAATCCAAGATGACATGAATGTAATCCATCTTCACGTAAGAGAATAATTATTAAACTAGTTAATAGACACCACACACTATAAGTGAGCAACCGAATGGATCTAGTAAGGGATTCCTATTTAATAATTGTAAGGACCACTCTATTGGGCTATTAATTCCAGCTCTTAAAATATCTCGAATCGGCAGGCATCATAAGCGGTCGCCAGTACGGCTTCCGCAGGCACAGATCAACCGGAGATCTGCTGACTTACGTGACCTGTCTGTGAACCAAAGCCATAGAGAGTCACATTTGATAGAGTGGGATTGCTAAGCAAATTGACAGCATACGGACTATCACCAGCATCGAAGCATCCGAGTTGATATTGATGGACATATCTCGAAGGAATCTAAAATCAATGCCGGAGTTCCTCAAGGATGTATATTATCTCCACACTAGTCCTGCTTTATATCAACGATCTCTTAGACAGGACAAACAATTATATTTACAGCATATAACACGACAGCACCCTTATATCCTCATTCATGTCGCAGACTTCAATGACCGCTGCTCGTTTCCAACGTGAGCGAGAAAATCAGATTGCGGCCAGCAATGAGGATATGAACGTCATCGTGGAATGGCGTGAGAAAAACAATGCCCAGTTTAACGTAGGAAAGACGCAAGCAGCTGTCTTATCAAAAAAAGCAAACACCACAGAACCTGACTTATCAATGATAGGACAAACACTGACTCTGGGCTCATCGATAAGCTTGCTGGGAGTCAACGTTGAAAACAACTTGTCTTGACGTAACCACGTTACCAAAAATCGCCAAGGAAGCAGCACAAAAGCTAGAAGCACTCTATAGAGCAAAAAAGTTGTATACACCTCATCAGCTCTTACTGCTCTATAAGGTCCAGATAAGACTGGAATACTGTTCTCATGTGGAAACAGAAACAGAAACACCCGTTAAACACAAGCTGCTTGTCCAATGAAACAGAAAATCACTGATTACTTCCGAGCTGTAGGATCTGGTGGACAACTTATCTGACGTTGAAGAAGTATTTGAAAACAGTGGTTCCGAATAACAATTTGATTCAGAGATTTCTAGCGGTGAAAGCATGATCGAAGGGGAAAAAAAAGAAACCAGAACTTTTACAAAAAAGCAAGCGAAGAAGCGTGTTATTAGTCCAAAGCCAATTACTTCTAGAGAAGTGGATGATATCGATTCGTGTGAGTTAGAAGAAAAATCTGAACGTGTCAGTGAAGAAGAAAAGTCTATTGCCAATCCTCATACAGATAGCTACAAAGGTTGCATTTAGGTAGAACCAACTAAAATTTTGCCTGAAACCATAAAATTTTGCCTGAAAACATACCTTGAGTGAGAATCTGTAGTGCTATTCTATCCCTTTGTGTCAAAAATGTTTCACACTGTATCATATTTAGTTACTAGTAGCTTGTTTTGTGTCATTTTGATGTAATTGTCATGAAATAATTTTAATTTTACTATCATTTATCTTTACTTTTACTGCTAAAAAATGCGAGTGGGAAATACGTGAGCCACCCCTAGACAAGTGAGACATAAACGACCCAGCTAATTTTTTCAAAATCCTTATTGCTATGTCCATTTTGTAATATTTTTCTCTTTAATTATGTCAACAATTAGTACTTTAAATTGAAAAAAATAAATAAGTTTCGTAAAAAACCGTATTTTTTGAACCGTTTTACCACTGGGACAAATATGTACCATTATGCTCGAAAGGGTAAATTGCGATTTTAGCAATTAAAATTATACTAACTCAAACAAGCTTACTGTGGTTTTGACACGATATTAATTTTGCAATTTACAACTAAAGTGAACTTTATTTTTTATTATCATGTGCAAAATAATGGAATTGCAAAGTTCATTATTTCCAGTAAGCCCTTACGACACTATTAAATGCATCTTGGATAACATTAAGGTTATTAAATTTTATTTCACTTGTTAAGCAGTTGTTTTATAAGACCCTAAAAATATGGTTGCTGAAACCATAATTATTACTTACATGTTTATTTAGTATGACTGGATTCGGGTTTTCATAAGCTTTTTAACCAGCTGTTTTCATTTGAAAAAAAAAAAGTTGGGATAGCTGGGGAAAAATGTATTATTATGTAACGAAAGAAATGATGCTCAATTACAGTGTGAAACACGTTTAAAAAGAACCTGCTCAAAAACTATGAATTTTATTCCAAACTTCTGGCCATCTCTGTATATTATGCAACAAAGATAAAAAAAAATCGTATATAGAAAACGTTTAAGATCTTAATAATCTTTGCTACTACGTGTAGGTATTACTCAGTTATAACGTGAATAATCAATATTGTTGCATGCTCGGCATGGTGCCATCAGAAAGAGTTGTGATTTGGTAAGATAAAATAAACATTTCAATGCTAGTATTGGAAAAATTAGAACTCTTTACAAAGCTGGGAAGATAACGAACATTGCTCTGGTGATGCGCAGAATGGACATAGAGGTCCTGGGTCTTAGTGAGGTGAGATGGCCAAACGCAGGACAATGCAAGCATGACGATGTGGTGCTATACTTCTCAGGGTGTAACAGGCATGGGGTAGGCATTATGATCAAAAAGAGCTTCAACAACACGTCACTAACTTCATACCCTTCAATGAGAGAATGATGTTGATGCAAATATGCACCAGCCCAATAAATACAAACCTTATACAGATATACGCTCCTACAGCCGACAGCGACGAACAAACTATAGAAAAGTTCTACTCAGATTTGGATGAATTAACCAAAAACCTAAAGAGGCACGAACTCAATATAATCATGGGAGACTTTAACGCCAAAGTTGGTAAAGGCAGAGTTAGCAATGTTGTGGGGGATTTTGGACTGGGAGATAGAAACGAAAGAGGCGACTGACTTATACAGTGCTGCCAGGAAAAAGAGTTGGTCATCACAAACACCTTCGATGAACTGCCCCCTCGGCGACTTTTTACACCTGGACATCACCTGGCGACAATGACAACAATCTTATTAGAAATCAAATAGACTTTATATGTGTCAACAGACGGTTTAGAAACAGCATAAAAAGCGTAAAAACCTATCCAAGTGCGGACGGTGATACTGACCACAACTTACTGTTGGCCAGTGTAAAAGTGAGATTGAGGAAACTGCAACGATCGATAAGACCAAAGAAAGTGAACTTGGAAAAACTCAAAAAAGAACCATACCAAACGCAGTTCAGCGGATTAATTGCGAGGGATCTATCCGAAACACCACCGACAAACATTGATACTGCCTGGAACAAGGTTAAAAGAACAATGCCGAAGGTAGGGGAACAATTCGTGATCAGAAGCGATCAAACAGCGAAAAAACCATGGATGAATCAGGATATCACTAACATTATGGAAGAAAAGCGTAAACACAAAAACTCCAACAAATAAAGATACAAACAATTAAAAAGACAAATAGAACATGACATAAGGAGGGCCAAAGAAAAATGGATGGAAGAAAATTGCCGTGAAATAGAGGAACTAAATGATAAACACGATGTCTTTAATATGCATAAAAAATTAAAAGCACTTACAGGGCATACGAGAAAAAAAACGCCAATGGTCACAAGAAACATACAGGGAGATATTCAGCTGACGGAGGAAGATAAAAAGCGAACCTGGGAAGAATACGTAACAAGCCTGTTTGCAGCGGAACGAGAAGATTCAAGAGAGGAGATGGACAGGCGGATCATTTAGATATTCTTAAATCGGAAATGGAATATGCGACTAAGACAGCAAAAAACAACAAAGCTGTGGGATCTGACAACATTCCAATAGAGATGTGGAAAGCCTTGGACGACAGAAACTTGACCAGCCTTATAGAGTTTCTAAATAGAATATATGAAACAGGGCTATGTTGGGGTTTGGAACCTTCGGCAACATGCACTAAAACGGAGTTTTATCCACAATACCGAAACAGAATTATTGCACTCGACGCGCGTTTCGCTACCAGATTACAATAAAAATTTATTCGTCTGTTACATCGACTTCCAGAAGGCCTTTGATAAAGTCCAACATGACAGACTTATCGAGAACCTAAAAAGTATCAACCTAGATCAAAGCGGCATACGTAAAATGAAGAAGTTATACTTTAACCAAACATCAGTAGTGCGGGTTGAGGATATGGAAACGGACTAAATCAAAATCCAAAAAGGCGTCCGACAAGGCTGCGTCCTGTCCCCGCAACTGTTTAATTTGTACTCTCAGTTTGTGTTTCGGAGGGCGCTGGAGGAAAGAGAAGAAGGGGTGAATATTGGAGGGACACATCAATAATCTTAGATTCGCAGACGATACTGCAATAATGGCAGAGAGTGCAGAAGAACTACAAACCCTACTAGGGAGAGTTAACCGAGCATGCGAAGAAGTAGGACTTACCTTTAATATAGAAAAAACGAAATTCATGGTAATAAGTAAAAACCCGAATATTCACCCTGTTATCACACTTAATGGAAAACAAGTAGAACGGGTTCAAAAATACAAATATCTTGGAACAATCATTAATGACTTACTGGATCCAGATGAAGAAATCAAGATCAGAATAGAAATGGCTCGAAAGACATTTATTGCTTACTCTTCAACGTTTACAAATAGAAGTCTATGCTTGCGAATTAGACTAAGGTTTATGGAGTGTTATGTGTGGTCAGTGTTATTGTACGGGGTAGAAACCTGGACCTTAAAAGCCCAAACTGTCAAAAAGCTGAAATCATTCGAGATGTGGATTTATAGGCGCATGCTAAGGATACCCTGGACACATAGAATAACGAACGAAGAAGTACTGAGACGCATCGGAGATGAAAGGAAACTAATAAAGATTATCAAGATCCGTAAAACAGCATACATAGGTCATATTCTGCGCAACGACAAGTACATACTGCTGCAAAACATAATGCAGGGAAGAATAGAGGGGAAGAAGGGAATAGGAAGAAAAAAAATCCTGGCTTCGTAATATAAGAGAATTGACAGGAATTAATGTTGAAGAACTGTTCCATGTGGCAGGAGACAGAGACGCATTCAGAAATGTGGTCGCCAACCATCAATGAGAAGACGGCATCAGACGAAGAAGAAGATTAGTAAAGCAAAATAGTTTCCATGTTTTCTTACTTGACATTTCATATTTTGCGAATCTACACTTTTACATATTTTTTCACTCTTTTATATAAAATTTGGTTATGCTAAAATTATTTTTATTTGAAACATATATTAATAAATCAATAAAAGTTTCAAAAAATCCAGTTTGTCTTCAACTTTTGATAATGGCTATGGATAGATGAAACTTCAACCTTATGAACGACATCCATCCACACAGGCTCGTAATATACTGCTACTCGTATGATCATTTGGACAAGTGAGACTACACTATCTAATACGACAAGACTGTATTACTACTTGCAAACACGCTTCAAACTAGATAGTAACAAAATTACTACCAGAGCCAGAGATAAATAAATTACATATTTACTACATCAAAACAATTAATGCGCTTTCTTGGCAGAATGGTGAATGAATTAATATTCTATTTGCGATCATTTTACTACTAATACCAATCTCCTCTCAGTTCAGCCGTTTTGCTTATATAGTCTAAAGCCGACCACACATATAACGATATTCTTAACAGGATATCTGTCAGGTATACCGTGTATGGCCGGCATAAAAGTAGCCTTTTTCACAGACAAAAAATATTAATTCTTAATTATTTTGAGATCGCTTGTACAATACCTGCCGGTTTTGTCACATACACATTCTGGTTTGCCTGTACAGGCGATTATTATACCTGTCATCCACCGTCAGGGTCAGGTATTCCGATGAGTGTGCGATCGGCTTCAAAATGTTCCATACAGTTCCTGAATACTGATACCGGAGTACTCCAGAAAAGAGATCGGAATACTTGAGCAAACAGTTGCCAAAATACTCGAGGAAGGAGTTTGTTAATGACATTATTACAAGGATTTGTCGATAAGTAGGCCAATTAGAGCATTCAGTGACGGCTCGTCAGCACCTCCCCAACCAAAATTACAAAATAGTATTTTTTTAAAGATAACTTTATTAATTTTTGAAAAAATATAAAAAATCTTGAATTATCAATTAGCAACTTCTACACGGACACTATTAGGTGCTATTAGCCCGCGTCAGTGAATGTCGATGTCAAATTATTATACCTTGTCGATGTTTTGTTAAATTAAATTTTTATTTTTTTATATCCCTGTAATTTAGAGTTTCGGAATGCTCCGGGTTTTGTGCAAAGCACATTTTTTATCCTTTCTTATCATCTTATCCTAGACTACAATTAATTTTATTTATTTATTTTTTAGTTATTCTGTAATTCCTTATCTTACTTTTCCCATTTTTTCCAGTTCCATACTGGCTAAAAACTGTATTTTATTTTAATGCATTTAATTATTGTTATTAATGTTTGATGTGATTAGTTTCATGCCACCGAAAGGGGGGGATGACAACGGAAATGTTGATATATTTTAATTTTAAAGAAAATTGCGAATCATTTTTAAATTTAAGGATGACAATACTGAATACTCAAAAATGATCATTTTTGGCGTGGCACCCAAAAAAGCTTTTTTTCCATCTTGGGAGATTTCACATATATTTGGGAAGATCTCTGCTTCCCCTAAGAATAAAGCCATGAGGAGCCACTTATGCTTATATAAGGGCTTGTTTCGGCTAACTGAAGCCCTAAGCAGTGAAGACTTCGCCTTAGAGGATTGTCCTTGGGACCCCCCGATGCAAAGTTGCCATATCTTCAGATATTTCTGAACGGTTAGGGAAAAATTAAGCGGTAACCAATATAACAATATGGATTATTACGGATTCAAATTGCTCTACGGTTTATTTTATGACTATCACTGAGTTTAAGTACGTTACTGCGAATATATTTTCTTGCGCTTTGTAATATATTTCCTCTGATTTTCACATCTTTCTCTGCGAACATCTTTCTCTGTTAAATTTTCACAAAACTGGTGGCTGCAACCTGCTATTTTTATACATTAAATATGTACAAAGTATTAACCGACATGTTATTATACATACCTTTTCCAAATTGAAAAGAAGAATTTTTCCATCTTCGATTACCCATGTGGATTCTTCAAGTTTGATTTCATGTGGGAAATCATCATCTATAATGGGGGGTTGTCCTCTAACACCACACGTGAGGCGTTTCTTTGTGAGATTGACGACCAGATCTTTCTGTTTCGCTCTGAAGTTAATTTCAAGTGGAACTCTCAACTGCAATAAAAAAATCCATGATCAGGAACGCAATGTAGTTGTTTTTAAGTTGTCTATTGGAATATGTATATACAAAAATTATTATAATAGTTATAGTATGACATGTAATACAGACAAGACAGAATAAGTCAATTGTAACCCTTATTTTGTTTCATCTGTTCAGATTAGTTCTCAAAATCTCGGTCAATTTAAAAATCTCAGACACTAGTTTAATGATTCATCTTTCCATGAAACATCATTACGCAATTACGCAACTTATTTAAAGTGTCAAACATTTATAATTGATATGCGATAAAGTACTTCAAAAACCAATATAACAGTTCTTTTTGGTAAACACTACAATTTCAAGTTCTATTAGAGTATAGTATATATGGGTTTAAACTCATGTCTTCATTACTATTTTTCCAATTAAACATTGAAAGTCATTCGGGAAACTGGTTTGTGAGATAGAATCAACGGACACGTAATGAATATCGATCCGCAAATGGGTATTCTCATGGCTTTAGGTCATGGGTATCGGCAGACAGGTGGATCCATGGTAGCATAGGTTGTGCAATATATTTTTTTTTGTCTTGGGAATGTCTTTACAAGGACATGTCTATCAGCGCGACTAAGTTGCTCATTTATTTTCCTATTGAGCATTTATTTTTTTGCGTTTGATTTTGACATATACAGAGTGTTCCTTAATAACGTGTTAATATTTCAGGGTGTAAATCCGGGGGCGTTTTAAAAGTTCATATGTTCGCAACGACTAAACTTTCTTGCTGCAGGGTGTTGATTTTTTTTACATCGTTATTTTTTAATATCTCCGAAAGTACTTTAGATATTATTTTAAATTTTGGTATGTGTGAATAGGATATAAAACTACATATTTTAGCACGAAAAGCTATTCTCTCGCTCCACCAGTGGCGTCCCTCTGATATATTTTACAAAAAAAAAAACGATACGCCACTGCATAAATTCTGCATAAAAAACCATTATCTTGCGTTCTTGACTAAAACAATTAAATTAAAATTGCTTCATTTAGCAGTACTGTGAAATAATTTTTGTACATATATTTCTTAATGACGCGCTAATATTTGAGGGTGTGATTCATCAGGCCATTTTATGGACAAAAGTCTATACGAACATACAACGGCTTAAATTTATTAATTTTTATCAACATTGATATTGAGGTACTGAGGTAGGTCACAAAAATTTTTAAAATAAATTAAAAATTACCATTTATTTAAAGATAAGAAGAATGCACTTTAGCTTTAAATAAATGACAAGTTTTTAATTTATTTTTTAATTTTTGTGACCTCTCCTTGAAAAATCTCACAAACCGCCACTGATCAATATTAATGTTAATAAAAATTAGTACATTTAAGCCGCTGCATGCTCGTAAAGATTTTTGTTTATAAAATAGCACGTTATTAAGGAATATCTATGTGTTCAAAAATTATTCGTCAGTACTGCTAAATGAAGCAATTTTAATTTAATTGTTTTAATCAACAACGGCGCGTCCTACGAGAAAAACGCAAGAGATAATTTTTATACAGAATTGACCAGGCTAATCGGGAAAAAATAACCACATGGAAATATCTCAGTGGCGTTTTACTTTTTTTTGTAAATATTATCAAATGACGTCTGTCTCTGCTGGGGAAGCGATAGAATAAATGTTCTTTCTAAAGTATGTCGTTTTATATCCTATTAATATATATTAAAATGGAAAATAATATCTAAAGTACTTGCGAAGATATTACAAAACAAAGGCCTTAGGGATGTCAATCCCGGGAACCCGGTATCGAAAATTCCAGAATTAAGACATTCACCTCCCGAGCGGTAACACAATCAGAAAGTAATATTTTAAAATATGAAACCAGATTTATTGCATTGAATATATCGTTGATGTTTTTTTTTTTAATAAATAATAATTTAGTATATAGCTTGGTCATAACCGTGAGGAATAACAAGAGTGTTATTCCATTAACTCCTACAGAACGGCCTACTGGTTAATATTAAATCTGCAGTGACGTCATAACATCTAGCCAAATGCTTTTGCCATAAGAATACCATTGAATCGGAGCCTAGTGAAAGCATTGATTATTTTATCACGCGTACTTCCGTATTTAACGTTGATTGTCACGCTGGACGACTGGAATTCCGACTCCCAACTTCGCCGCCTTCGATATATTGTGTATCAAACGATTAGGTTAAGAATTTGACGATAACGGCTGCCGTAATTAGTGTTATTTTCTTGCATATTTCTGAAGTCGGAACTACGTATGTGCTTTTAAGTGCGTGAAACTTGTACGTAATATTTCGTCGTATATTTAGGTACATATACGATTTATATTGTTAGGTGTATTATAAAATACGCAAAACCATATATTTCGAACTTAAAGACCTGTTGCTTTTGTGCAATACCTTAATGTGTGCCGCTCGGCCAGCTTGTTTAAATCCTATACCCACTTCTTGTTACATTACAGTTTTGTAAGTTTTTGTTCGTGTTTAATTGTATGTTTTTCTCTCGGTTTCGGCTAGTTTTTTGGTAAGTGATACTTACTGTAATTATGCATCAATAAGCCTGTAATGAAAACTATAAAAATGGGCCTAAAGTTCATGTTTTCGATTTTCCAAAGAACGTAAGTATAAGCTTTAAGTCATACCCTTCATAAGCTGCTTGAAATTTCCAAATACTGTTTTAATGAACTTGATATGAACTATCTTCTTTTATGGGCATAGTTTCAGCAGCCTATATTATATTTAAAAAAACTGGTTAATGAGTTCGAAGATACATTTTTGGCAATTTACAATAAAAAGTCTTTTCTTTGTGAGCTGTTGTTAACCTATCTAAATGAAAACAGCCTTTTGACTCCTTTGAGAAATGTAATAATCACCTAAAAATTGTCATTGTCAGATGTCGGGGTCGGAACCGCCGGAAAGAATTGGTAAAAGTGGGGCAACTTCACTCCACTCCTAAGAACCTATTATTAATAATAACAAAACCAAATTTAATTTACCTAACATAATAGATTAATTACTTAACAGAACAATTTTGCGACTATGTTATCGACAAAGTTTATACCGAAAAAATCTCCACTCAGATTTATGGGTATGTCAATGTTAATTACTGAAAATTTCCAATTAAACCCGAACAAG
Organism: Pissodes strobi; assembly: GCA_016904865.1. Classification (NCBI taxonomy): domain Eukaryota; kingdom Metazoa; phylum Arthropoda; class Insecta; order Coleoptera; family Curculionidae; genus Pissodes; species Pissodes strobi. Next base: position 82,013 of record MU184039.1, on the reverse strand, counting down.
CTTTGTTGATTAATTATAAGGGAAATACCAGGATCATAACTAATTGAATAGGATGTCAAATATTGTGTTTATTGCAATGTTTTGTTGTATAACGAAATAACTAACGCAGAGATTAATTGCTACAGTTCATATCAGGCTAATATTTGTCTATTCACTGTCCATATCGATTTGCATAGGTGCTGATTTGGGAAAATGCCTATAAATATGTATTACAATTTGCGGATATTAGTTACAAACAGCATATTAAAATAGGTTTAATTTGTTGGGAAATATTTACTATTTTATTGAGAATTGTTAGTAGCATGAAGTGCGTCAGAACGCTTTAATTATATTTTTCTCACGTTTACTCCTATACCAATAAAGTAATTGCATGAAAGTATAGATCTAGCACAGAAATTCCCAAAAATATTTCTTTTCTAAAGTAATCAAACTTTGTTTTACTATTCTTTGGATAAGTATTGATTTGATATTTTATATAAACCAAGCTCAAACCACGACTCAACGCAACAACGATGAATAAAACAGTTGTGGTTTCCAACCTACCAATGAAATACTGAGCCAGATCAGAGAAAAAGCCCAAAGAGAAATAGCAAAGAGGTATATACAGCTACTTTTCCTAGCTCAATGCCGGTACCCCT